>VXBO01002026.1:236889-268424 GCA_013400135.1 Rhinoptilus africanus
GCCTTCTTTCAGCAATCTAGCACTCCTGTCATGGCTCCAGGCTGGGGTGGTCTCCATTCCCACTGTTTGTCTTGCAGTACCCGCCTGGAGATGGGGAAGTGGATGGAAGACCTAAACATAGCAATTGAAATGGCCAAGAAATCGACTGAGAAATCTGACATGCTCCTGGAAAACTCAGTATGCAATCGCTCCAACAGTAAGTGGCGTTTCCTGCCTTCTCGAAAAGCACCAGTTTCCTGTCCTTTTCATTTTTCCTGTTGGGAATTTGATGACATTAATGGAGCGGTTTTATAATTCGTATAGTAATGGATAGTTACTGTGCTTTTGCTGTGTTTCAATTAAAAGGTACATGCTTGTCTTCCTAGACTGATGTTCCTGGTAGCTTTAAATACAACAGAGATGCTCCCGTTGCAGAATCACTAATTCTATAAGGTCCTTATTCATCTCATTCATCAATATGTATTCATCAATACATAGATTTTTCTCAATCTAACCATGTAGTCTATTTTCTTGTCCAGAAATCAAGAGATCAGCAAGTTCTTTTACAGCCCAGCATTCTGTGCCTGTCTCTGATGGTGTTAACGGATGTGCTGAAACATGTAGTATTCCTTCTTGGAGCATTTTTTCATAGTCTTTACTAAGAATTGACTGAAGATGAAGTGTGGGGATTTTGGTTTGTTTGTTTTACACAGTATTGAGTCAGCTGCCCCAAGCAGAGCTGAGTAATGAAAGCCACAACGATCTGCTCAGAGTGGCCTTTAGGAGCCGTGTAACAAATTCAAGTTGACGTATTTTAAAACTGGACTGTTGCAAGAGAAAACAGTTTTTCTGCGGAATCCCTGCTTCTCTTGCTCTTTGTATTGCACACTTCTCTTAAACCGCTGCCGAATTCTCCTCCCCCAGGATCCTCTGATGAGGTCTCTCTAGAACAGGAGTCCGAAGATGACATACACTCTTCTCGTAGCTCCTTGGACAGGCAGAGCCACCACCGTGCCAACACAACCATGCACGTGTGCTGGTACCGCAACACGAGCGTCTCCATGACTGACCACAGTGTGGCTGTCGAGGTACCCGCAGGGCGCAGCTCTCACATCTCACTCTGTCCATCCTGGCTTGCTCGGCCTCCACTCCATCTCCCGTTTCGCCTTGGTGGCGTCTCTGTGTCCGTGGGAGAGCGTGGGCCATTGAAAGGCCGCTGCATGCTTGCCCCGCTCTGTGCATGTCTGCGGCTCTGCATACACACGCTCTGCTCTCCTTGCAGCAGGGCTTTGCTTCGGCACAGGCACTGAAGGAGGGAAATTTTAAAGGAAACCTGGGATATCCTGGGACTGAATTGTTCCTTTGGGTTTCATCAGCCTTGCTGGAGGATAAGTTACCCATCCATTACGTTTTCCTTCAGAGATTGGCTCTGCTATATCGAGGTCTGGTTAGCTACTGTACTGCCCTGAGAATTAAATTCCGTGGGAATGTGACTTCTCTGCCCTTCCCTTGCTGGCAGTGGGGAGCAGCAAGCGTTAGGAAGTGCCGGTTTATGGCAGTGCTGTGTTACGCTGAACTGAGATTTATTATGTGCCCACTGAGTTGCTGTTACCTTGGGTCTTGCCGCTCAGGAGGGATTGATGCAGCACTGGCGGGACGTTTTGGTACCAAATCCTGCCCATTCCGAGACGGATGTCTGTTCAGCGCTCCTTGTGTGAAGCGCTGCTTGCACAGGCGCTACAGGTTCACGTGAGGTGGCAGTCGTGTAGGAGGCCTTCCTGGATGCTGGCATGCTTGGAAGACTTCCAGAAGTGTGAAGGAGCCTAAATACCATGGAGAGAAAAAAGATGTCACTAACTAGACAAACAACAGTGGTGCAGGGTGCTGCATCCGTGTATTTATACCCTCCTGCCTTCCCTGCCCTGCTGTTAAGGCACATTTTGTTCAATGGAAGGAGTTAAAAGTCGGGCACTGAAGCTCCTGGGTGTTTGTCACGTAGAGAGTGTATCAATCAGCTCAGTAAAGAAAGTCCTATAGACATTACCTTGGCTTAGGGTCCAGAGGTTGGACAGTTTAGCGGGCAATGAAAGTGGTTTCTATCAGAGGGGACAGGCCTTCCTTTCTCTGCTGGTGCCCTTGTGAAAGGCACTGTCTCACTGTTCCGTACCCAGATAATGAGACCTCCTTGCTACAGGCTCTGGGATTAAACGTGTGAGTTCTCGCAGCTCCTTCTCGCTTTGATCTATTCCATGTTCTAATACCATCATTTTTTTTTCCACAATCCATTTTCCTTTAACAGACGCCTGTCTTGCATCACTTCTCTTATCCTAATGTTCTGTTTTTCTCTTTCTCTCCCCCTTTTCTCTGCTCAGTTTTCTGCTCTCTTGCTGTTTCTCCAGAGCTTCCTCCTCGCTATTTGCTGGGCCAGGCCCAACGGCCCAACACAATCACCCATGTTTGTTGGTACCGGAACCAGAGCCTATCCCTGTCTGATTACCTGTGCATGATCCAGGTAAAAATGCCTCTCAAGTTCTGCACCGGTGGGGAGGAGCAGTTGGGATGCCAAGGAACCTGTGCTGCTGCTGGCTTCGTAATTGCTTAGTGAGCCCACATGTGCTAGCGTGAGGATGCCCCAGCCAGCCAGCAGCAGAGTTGTAACGTTGCCTTCTTGGTACAGTATTTCCTCCTAGTTCTGCTTCCCAAAATGGTTATCTGTAATTCTGCTGTGTTATCCTGCCTTTTTCTCTAATGACAAAATCTATTTGCTGTCACTCCGTGCTGTAGGTTTCCTTATCCCGCTGCACAAGTACTCAGTCCCTCTGACTCCAAGGTGGCCATGCCCAGCTTCCCTGCTTGCCGTGCCAGCCTTGGCTTCGCACAGCCGCCACCTGTAGCTTGGCCACAACGCTGGCACCCTCTGTTTCCTCTTCTGCTTTATTTTCCTTCTCACACAGTGTGTCCTACGTGGTTTTTCTGCGTGTAAGAAAGGGTGGCTAAAGGGATGAACGCCCTTGTGGCTGTCACTGTCCCCCCACCCACAGGCTGCGGAGGAGAGCGGTCACTGGAGGGGCGAGTTGGAGCAGCACCCTCCTGTGCGCTGCCTGATGCTGCTCGGGGATACGGCGAGCGCTTAAACATAAAGTGGAGAGAAACCACTAATTTGTCCATAACAAGGTAGTTGTGAATTAGTTAGCTGAAAGACACAAAGTAGGCCAGTCACCATGTGGTGACTGGGCGGCCTTTTCCAATAGGGGGGGAGCAGTTCTGGCCGGCAGCCTCAAGCTTTTCATCTGCATCAGCTCTTCTCTTTTTCTGAAGGATGGCGACCCCGGGTTTCACAGTAGTTTTCTTTTTGTTCTGTGCTAGAACCAGCTCTCCGGATACTTGCTGCGGAAGTTCAAGAACAGCAACGGCTGGCAGAAACTCTGGGTTGTTTTCACCAACTTCTGTTTATTCTTCTACAAAACGCACCAGGTGAGCAGATGTAGCTGCGGGGGCTGCGTTCGGGGTGTCGAGGGGGAACCTGGAGGTCCTTGGCGTTCTGCTCCAGGTGCAGCTCGCTGCTGTTTGAAGGAGAGTAACAAGTGGAAGAGAAGGTAGTTCATAACAAAGCCATTCTCTGTAAGGCCATGGGCCCTTCTCGCAGAATTTATTTGGGATTTCCGATTCTGTTAACGGTACAGACCTTCTGTGGGCGAGGGGGAGGATGTCTCCTCGTGCAGTGACTAATGGAAGGGAGGGAATTCACAGCCTTTGCTGGGTCCGTTTCTCTCCCTGCTGGGCTTCAGCATCAGGGGTTAAGAGGCATCGGGGGGTTTTCTGCCCCTGGTGTGTTCAGCACCTGCTTGGTAACAAACTGTGCTGCAGCGCAGCCTCTGCCTTTTCATCGTATTAACCCAGTAAACTCTGTTTGTTTTATTCAGGCTTCTTGCCTCGAGAGCATGTTTCTTTTGAGAGGGATATTGTATCTTTCATGTCAGATCTGTGCTTGGAGTTCTGGAGAGAGAGACCCTCCCTGGAGGGGGAGGGTGGGAGTCCAAGGAGGGCAGCGTGAGCTGGGGATTGGAAGCAAATAACTCCATAAACAGTGAAGGGAGTTGGGGGAGGGTCTCATTACAAGCTACAGGAGGCCTGGCAAAAGATAAAGGCTGCTCCTCCTCCCGTTCTCTTCTAAACAAAGATCCAAAGACTTTACCTGTACCTTGCTCAAAAAGGGGGAGTGTGCGTTGGGATGAGCTGTGTGGCAGAGGACACCTTGCGCTAAGGGCTGGGCTGTTGGGCTCTTCCAGGACGATTATCCCTTGGCCAGTCTCCCGCTGCTTGGCTACGCAGTCAGCTCCCCTGTAGAGGCAGACGGCATTCAGAAGGATTATGTCTTCAAGCTGCAGTTCAAGTCCCACGTGTATTTCTTCAGGGCTGAGAGCAAATATACCTTTGAGAGGTAATTTTCTGTTTTGCCTGTCTGTCTTGTCACGTAAGGTGTTGTTAACTCACTGGTTGATCATCCAGAGCCCTCTCGTTTCTCCTGATTGCCTCCCAGTCTGACCTTACAGCACATTCTCAGTCATAAAGTCCCCTTCCTCTTCCTATGGACGATGTTTGGAGATCCCTCCCCTGCCAGCACTGCCCTCCGTGCCAGGGAGAGCTGGTGGTTGCACGTAGGGCTGGAAGCTCTGCTTCATCTGAGGAGGCTGGGGCTTCCTTTGAGCTGGGGAGCAGCACGGGTGGAAGGGCTGTGGCACACTCAGCCTTGGGAGTCAAGATTTCTAGGTTAACGAGAGCTCTGGTAAGAATACATTGGGTTTTTTTTTTTTGCTTCTCGATCTCTGGAAACAGGAGTTATAACACAAGGCTGAGAGCAACGAGTGCAGCGCTGCTTTTCACTGTACTGCTTTCTTTGTAGTTATATTTAGTGGTGCTGTCAGGGGCTTCCACACATGGCCCAAAGTGAATCAGGTCTAAAACGCATCACGTACAAAACTCTGCTCTTATTTGAGCTGTTGAAAACCCTTGCATTGCATTCTGCCCTGGAGGGTGGCGTTGGTTGTTTTGGAGTGTGGGTTTATTGAGAAGGTGTCACATACTTCCCCCATCCTTGGGAGAGTATCACACGCTTGCGAGCAACGTCCATGCAGGCTCCCTGGGACAGCAGAGCGTCGTGCTCTGCAATCCACTGGTCTCATGGAGTGATTTCAAGGGGGGAAAAAAAAAGCCTAAGTCACAATGGATTGCTTTTTTCACCGTTTCCTTGCTTTCTTCCAGATGAGCAGATCTGTTAGATAATTTATTGTGAGAAAAGCGATCCATTGACTAAGGAATATTTTTGTCAGCCTGTCCTTCTTGGTAAACGCTTTCTGTAGACTTCCAAGAGAGTACGGTGTGCTCTCCCAAAAGCTCTCTGGAGCTGAAAGCACTGTACCGCTGTTACTTGGACAGGCAACCGCGTTCTACGCTGTATTTCCCACATCTCAAGCTATTCATTTGCAGAATTTGTTTCCTAAAAGAAGGGTAGGGAACGGGTGTTTTGCGAGGTTTGGTGAAAGGGGTGCAGCTTGTCACCGAAAGACCAACATCCTGCCATCTGTGAGTGAGGGGCTGAGCATTTCTCCTGTCCTTTCTTGGCAGGTGGATGGAGGTGATCAAAAGAGCCACCAGTTCTCCAGCCAGGTCCAGCCTGCTGCTCCCAAAGGGCGAGAAGGACAGTCACACAGACTGAAGTGGGGCAGAGCTGGATCTCTGCTGTAACCATCAACAAAAGAGGCAGGTGGCAACAGGAGTCTCTGGAGTTGATAAAGCAAAGAACCAGGAAGCTCATTTCCACCCGCTATGGAAAGTGGGAGCGAGATGGGGATCACATCCATCCCCAGTGGTATGGAAGAGGGTCAAGTCTGTTCCAGCTGAAGCTACTTAGAGAGAACCTAACAACCGCAGAGCTCCCGTGTGCACACATCGTGGAAGGCTTCTTGTTCCAGCTGTACCTGTACAGTAACATCCTTGCCTGCCCTGAAGGCAGATGCCACCTCGTTTTGACATTTTGACTGGATGCTCGGCAGGCGCAGGAGGAAACAGCATTTCTCAGCGGTGCGATTGCCTTGCAGCGGCTGGTGCCAGGGCTTGCTGGCTCCCCGATGTTCCCTTCCCCGGCGCGGCCGGCTGTCCGACTGCTGTCCCGCTGCCGTTAACGTCACCCCGCTGGCACAGTCAGACTAACGGGATCACAGACGTGTTAGCTTAAACACGGTTCGCTTTGAACGGAAACCGCAGCTCTCGTAGAACAACGCGGCTCTTTGGAAACTGCAATGGCAGCACGTTTCCAGGGGAAGCGGGAAGACTGCCCCTCTGCTAAGCTGCTGAGGTCGCAGTATCTGGTGGGTCGGTACAGGTAGGGTGCATGGTTTGTCCTCGGAACTCTGCTACGGCGCACGCTGAGAGGGTCAACCACTAGTCTCACATCACGGTTCCAGAGGTTCTTTATCCTGTAGTAGGCATTGCTTAAGGCATGGGATGGCAACCACTCTCCACCCGTATGGGGGTGATGGTTTTAAGGCATTTAAGCGATATAGGAGAACCAGCTTCTCTGAAGGTCACTGTTGCTTGTGCTTGTGTCACGCAAAGACTTCTGAAAATCCCTATTCTTACCTTGAAATTTGGGGTGGGATCCATCTGCCGTTTCTCATGAAGGTGTAAAAGTCACTGGATTCCAGGTGGAGCGTTAGTGTCTGTGGACTCTATTAAATCTCTGTATTAAATCTGAAATGTTTGCAGTTTGTTCTGTTTCTGTAAAGCTGTCGCCTTTTGTTGCCTCCACGGAAGGACTGAAATAAGTCAAGTGCCACAAAATGCTGTTGGACGTGGCTTTGATGGGCTCTGGGGACTCTGCTTTTATGTTAGATAGAAAAGTATTTGTGTACTAGAAGGGAAATGAAGTGGTGTAATGAAAGAAAAAGGGAAGTGTTGCATGTCCTGAGGATGGAGGAGCGTGAAGATCCCTGTGAAAACGGGAAGCAGAGAGGCCAGCGTGTGCGTTCTCCGAGGCTTTTCAGGTTACGGTCTAAAACGTGGGCGGGATGAGGACTGCACGGTGGGTGTTCCAGAGGGATTTTCCAGACCTTTCACTTGGCATTTGCATCCTGGAGAAGACGAGTGACTGCAGATCCAGCCTTCACTACCACTGTCACAGTGACCATTGTCCCGTGTAAGTTAAATGTACTTATTTATTAGTGTCTTTTTTTTATTATTATTAACCGTTGTAGGTGTATACACGTGGAGTGAGTAGGCATGTTACAACACAGCTGACTATGACTGTTGGAAGTAAATAGCTTCTTGGTATAAAACTATCTCAGCCTCTTATTCCCGAGCCCACCATCCCATCCCTGGCCCCCTGGGAGGACGGTGGATGGCGCCTGCATGGAAGCGTTGCTCCTCTGAGGGGAGAGGTTTCACACCCTCTTTGGGTTCATCGGTTTTCCTGGGTGATGCTGCCTCTTCCTTTGTCCCAGTCCCGTAGTCTCTTAGCAGGAGTGCTTTCCTCTGTCACCAGAACTCTCCCGTGCAGTGACTGTCCTTTGCTGGTCTCCTGTTGGGATGCTCCGCAGGAGCGCGTTGCGGAGAGGAGGAGCAGGGCCTCTCTCAGGCACTTAACCCTTGCCTTTAGTTGCTCTCACCTACCGTAGCAAGGCTTTCGAGCACCAGGATTCAAAATAACCTTTTTTGTTTGGCCTGTTCACGGTATCACTCCTTTCCTGGGACTGTGGTTCCTGGCTCACCCAGCATCAGCTCTGCTCCGTCGGCAGAGCCATGTGGAGGAGCCACCACCACGGAGCCTCGCGAGTGCCATCGTGCCGGGGGAGCAGCTCCAGGGCCGGGCAGGAGGAACGGACTGAGACGCCACCTGAAATTCAGCAAGGATAACTGCGCAGCCTTGCGCAGGGTGGGGGCACAAAGTGCCCTCTGTGTCGCAGGCTGGGGACTGCAGGGACCGCGGTGGAGGCCCTGGGGTCCCCCAGAACCAAGCTGTTTGTTGAAGGGCAGTGCAGGCGCTCTGGGCAACTGCCAGAAGGGACGAGGACAGAAGAGCAGGAGAAAGGTGTGTTTCTGTGAGCAGGGCGCGAGAGAGCGGGCAGCGGTTTCTGCCTGGGGTGACAGCATGCTGGTGGTGGGTTGGTTTTTATTTTTTTTAATTAGCTGACAGAGACAGCTTACTCTTGGCATCGGCTAGACTTCAGATTACCTCGGTACGTCAGCTGTCGATGGCCCTAGCACCACGCGCCCCAGATGAGACTGACGTGTACCTGGCGTTACAGGACTGTACAAGCCCCCCTGGCCCTCAGCGCAGAGCCTGGCTTTTGTGTGTGTCTGTGCAGGCTCCAGCAGAGCCTCTTCCCCCCCAGCACACACTTGTTTTTCCACCTGATATCTTAGGGCACCCTGGCTTTAGCCCATGACAGGGAAACAACTTCTGACGTGTAGAAAAAATGACTGTTTGAACACCTATGCTCTATTTATCCTCCCATCCCCTCTGTGTAGCAGAGCAGTACCGCTACAGCTCCCGTTACGGGAGAGATGGAGTGAGCAGGAGGCCGCCCTGAAGATTTTGGAGCAGTTGAGGATGATCCTGTAGTTGCTTATGTGCTTAACCTGCAGCTCGGTATTTCCTGGCAGGAAGATGTGGTGGCTTGGGTGTGGCCCCTGAACCGGGAGCCTCTGGTGCTCGCTGACCAGAAACAGCAAAAATCCCTTCTCGGGCAGAGAATATCAAGCTCAAGGGCGTTTAAAACGCAGGAGCACAGGCTATAAAAAATGAGAAATCACTATTCCTGGCAAAACCGCTTCCCTCTCACCAGGGCAAGCTTTCAGTTGGATGGGGATTTCAGTGGCATCAGTTCTTCTGTGAAATACCGTGCAGTATTTTTACTTTACCAGAACCCTGCAGGAGTATTTTTTTGTCTTTGCTCCAGGCGTGAGCAGTTTCCTTAACAAGAGCACTAGGAAAGAACGCAACTGGTCCTTAATCATTACTTTCTTGCCAGCAGGATGTACGTTACCAGAGACGAACCTGCGCTCTTGGGACCTCATGGCTTAATATCCATGGTCTCATTTAATTTAAAAAAGATAAAATTTCTGGTAAACGCTACCAGTTTTCCCTGCATCCCGCAGCACTGGCTGCTTGTCCTTCACTCGGTGTAACAGCGTCCTGCTTCCTTGCTCAAGAAACCAGAACAAGGGTGCCAGCGGAGCAGTGCCTGCACGCAGGGAACTACGGTGCTGTGAAGGTTTAGGGAGTCTGACGGCTGGGGGTGCGTTAATTGTCAGAGCTTTCCTTTTGTAACGCTGACTTTCAGTACAAGCTGCACCCACCCCTAGAGCTCGGTGCACTCACCCTCTGCCTCGTCCCCGAAATGCTGCACTGAAACTGCCCGTCCCCACTGCGGCTGCAGCTGAGAAAGGCTGCACCGCTGCCCTCTCACGAGCCTGGTGAGCAGAGGTGAGCGCCAGCACGCGGCATTGAACAATTCCCCAAAAAAGCACAGGAAGAAGTACAGCTGAATTCTCTCCTTTTGGCTCCAAGGAGGACGCCGAGGCAGGACGGCACAGCTTGAGCACAGCACCAACCGTAACCTTCACCTTCGTGCTTCTGCTTAGGCAAGGGCTGTCATACACAGGGCTTTAAACGCATTCCTAAAGTGGCATCTCCCAAGTGTTTAAAACATGACTGAGATCCTGCGGCGTGGCTGGGACCTCGGCAGGCCGTCTGGTCCAAGCCCCCCTGCTCAAGCAGGGCCACCCAGGCCCGTGTCTGGACAGCTTTTTTATTATCCTCAAGGATGGAGACTCCACAGCCTCTCTGGGCAGCCACTGCCACTGCTCGGTCGCCCTCACAACCGCGAAGGGAGAGAGACGAAGGCGGCGATAGCCTGATGTCAGCTTTTACAGTCAATCCTAAGTGTAAATATCACAGGTCAATAAACAGATTCCAGCAAAAAAACTGCACTAAGGGATTCTCCAGAGCACAGCCGCACACAGCGCGCGCTTCCCTGAGCACCAGTGTGGTCATTCCCGGGTACGTAAAGGGGTCTCTCTCGCGGGGCACTGTTAGACGTACGTGAGGCAGGGGAACACCAAGAAGATGGCAAAGAAAAGCAGCTTGAATAAACGCTCTTTCCCTGACAATACAAAGTGACACCAGCTTTGTTTGGTTTGTTACTTTATTGAAAGTGGCAGATCCCTTTCACTGTTTTTAAAAACTAAACCCATTGTTGCTCTGAATACTGGACAAAGTTTGTGGGGCTTGTTTCCTTTAAAAAGTTTACTCGTTACACGGCAGTGCACGTGAGTAATAATACAAGGTACCTTATGGACACGATTTGCTACCCTCATGAACAGCAACTTCAAAAGCAGCAGGAGCCCTTCAGCCGCCTCTCTGCCGGCCTGCAGCCTCTGCCTTCCACCTCAGGGCGTCCTTGTCTGCACCTCCTCAGCTCCTCCTCCTGAGGAAAACCCGGGTTTGTTCCCTTCCTCACAAACGCAGGCTCCCAGACGGCTCTCGCCTCAGAGAGACACGGCTCCACAGCAGATCTCCAGCAAGATGAAAGAGCAGCACCTCTTCTCTACTGGGCGAGTTCCTGGTGTGCGCTGAGACCGTACTGATCCATCAGAGAGGAAAAGGGAAGGATAGTCGTGAGCTGAAGTGGACGCCGCACACCGGGGTGAGGGAAGGTATGGTCCTTTTCAACTACTTTTAGCCCGGCACTTACAATCTGCAGGTCCAAATCAAAGTACCAAAACTCAAGCCTTGTTACTACCAGGGTGGCCTGTCTTTTACAAAAAATGCTGAACAGCTACAGCTTTTGTTCTCGGTGGCTTTGGGGCGAGCCACATCATTCACACACAAACACCCAGACAGAAAGATCGGGCTATGGAAGGTCTTGCTGACTTAAGGGGAATGTCTGTATGATTAGAGAGCAGATTGCTAAGCAATCAGCTATCGGAATTTATTTTCCTAAGTCTGTTTTTCTAGACCTTTAAAGTATAGATTTAAAATCTGTGCACTTACCTGCATTAAAGATTTGCTTTACAAACTAGTACTGTACAGGCAGCAAAGCCAGTTGGGATAGCTCCACCGGTATGACCTCAAGCAGCCAAAACAGCAGTGGATGCTTTAATTTCCCCGCCAGCAAACACCAGCACAGCCCGTCAACTGGAGCAGAGCCCTGGCTTCAGCGAGTTTCGATCCCAGACTGAAAGAACAGCCAGAAAGGGAAAGTGGAGAAGAAGGGGGGAATGGAGGTCTGGAGCGGCTTTTGCCGACCCCCAGCCACACCACGCGGATGCCGTTGCTGCTAGCTATCCGATGTATACCTTTCGTAGAGGAGAGGTTTCTCGCCTCAAGAACCGCTACACAACATTGATCTGCCTTTTGAACTGAAGCCCTGTCAGCACCTTTGGCTGTTGTGTTCCCCCTGCCACCTTTTTTTTTTAATCCGTCTGCAACATTTGGGCACGCAGGGTAGGCAGCTACTCAGCTTCGGGACTACAACGGCCAAACCCGCCTCTCTGGTCACTTCAGTTCCAGAAAGCACCAACGAAAGGAACTCCACCAGCTCCCAAACCAACTGTAACCGCTTTGCCTTCCAGTCCCTGCAGACCCAGGGCAAGTTCTGCCCTTGCCTGACTGGGAAGAATCAAGGCTTAATACAAAATGCTGTCCCAGAGCCAAAAAAAAAAACAAAAAAACAGGACAACCAGCAAACCCATCCTCCTCGGAAACGACAAGCTGGGAAAGAGCAGCAGCACGTCAGCTCAGCTGCTGCTGTACTTGAAAGCTTTTCGTTCGTAGTGTGTGACGGAGTTGAAGCAATTCTCCGGGACAACCGGAGAGCTGCTCTAACCTTCCCAGATGCCGCGATGCACGGAGAGCTTCTAAACATACCTGCACTCACACATTACTGCTCATAAACACTTCTTTAGGAAGGGCAGGAGGCTAAACCCATCAGACTCGCCTTTGAAACACATCCGAACGGAAGAGAATCTCCCTCTTTTCCAGCAGCCAGGCCTTTGCCAGCGAGCTGGGAATCAAACCAAGCCAAAATGGATACATCCATAGGGAAACAATTAAAAACTGCATTGATTACATTGTAAAAACAATTAGACCACCCATCTCGGGTTCTGCAAAAGGTCTAAATTGTACTTGCATTGCAAACCCCACCCTGGGTTATCATGGAAACACGTGTAATATGAAGGCTCTGAAATGTCCCGGAGTCCGTAACACAACGTTACATCCAACAGCAGATGGCGGTCTGGATTAGAGATGTAGTTCTTAACGAAGCCGGAAAAAAATCCTTCCCCCCTCAAAGCAGCCGCAGGGAATGTAGGTGTCAGCGGGCGGAGGTCAGGTGGTTCCGGCTGTGTGAAAACCTGCAAGGCAGAATAACGGGTGGAACTGGTCACTGCTGGGCGTTTGAAGCCCTCACCTGGAAGAGGGCCCACAGGCGCTGCGCCAGCCCAGCGTGCCTGCAGATGAGGTGCGAGTCTGCATCTGGTCATCCCCACTCCCGTTGCCGCTATCAGTTTTCTAGAAAAAGAAGTCCGGAAAGAAAAAAACCCCAGCAATTTAACTAAAAGCCAAGTGGTGCTTTCTTTTCATGCCTTGAAGATTCAATTTCAGGCTAGTAAGAGACTTTGAGCACTAGTGTTTTACACTGAGAAATCAACCAGGGTCTCTGAGATTTTGGTAAACTTCCAAAAAAACCAGTGTCTTGCGCTTAGGCGCCGGCCAGGAGTGCCATTTCCAGGCTGAGAAGTGAAGGATCCCAAGACAGCTGCCCTGCAGAGCCTCCCAACGCGCGTCTGCCAGCACCTCCCGCTCTGCTGGAGGAGGCTGAAGTTTTTGCGGGCGTCACCAGGGCACCTTCTGTGACCTCCATGGCTCAGACGGCGGAGAGATCTGTGTTCCCTTTCTGGCTTGAAGTGATGAAGATGAGGGATCTAAACAGATCCACAGCACATTTGGGAGGGGTGGCTGACACCCCAGAAGGCTGTGCCGCCATCCAGAGAGACCTGGGCAGGCTGGAGAGCTGGGCGGAGAGGAACCTTATGGAATTCAATAAGGGCAAGTGTCGGGTGCTGCCCCTGGGGAGGAATAACCCCCTGCACCAGGACAGGTTGGGGGTGACCTGCTGGAGAGCAGCTCTGGGGAAAGGGACCTGGGAGTCCTGGTGGACAACAGGATGACCATGAGCCAGCGATGGGCCCTGGTGGCCAAGAAGGCCAGTGGCATCCTGGGGGGCATCAAGCAGAGTGTGACCAGCGGGTGGAGGGGGGTCATCCTCCCCCTCTGCTCTGCCCTGGGGAGGGCACATCTGGAGTGCTGGGGCCAGTGCTGGGCTCCCCGGGTCAAGAGGGACAGGGAACTGCTGGAGAGGGGACAGCAAAGGGCCACCAAGATGCTGAGGGGACTGGAAGAGCTCTCTGATGGAGAAAGGATGAGGGATTTGGGTCTCTTTAGTCTGAGAAAAAAGACAGCTGAGAGGGGACCTAATCAGCACTTACAAATACTTGAAGGGTGGGTGTCAGGAGGATGGGGCCAGGCTCTTCTCAGTGGTGCCCAGGGACAGGACAAGGGGGAACGGGCACAAACTTGACCATGGGAAGTTCCACCTAAACCTGAGGAGGAACTTCTTTCCCTTGAGGGTGGCAGAGCCCTGGCCCAGGCTGCCCAGGGAGGTGGGGGAGTCTCCGTCTCTGGAGACATCCCAAACCCGCCTGGAGGCGTTCCTGTGCCCCCTGCTCTGGGTGACCCTGCTCTGGCAGGGGGTGGGACTGGGGGATCTCCAGAGGTCCCTGCCAACCCCCACCATTCTGTGATTCTGTGATATTTGCTTGAAAGCTTGAACGATTTAGTAACAGAAGGCCTCAAAGACGGCCAGTATTTTCAGTCCCTAATAGCTAAGGCTCTAGTTTGATTGACAGCATCCAATGGATACCTGAGCTACAAGGCACAAAACTGCGCCAACTTAAACCCATCAGAAATAAATGCTCAGAAAGCCCAAGTTCGAGGGTGTGAAGGCTGTAAAGCTGGGTTGTATTTACGTTAGCAACCAGAGCACAGGATGGCTCCTTTGGTCACACGTGTGGCAAAATACTTTACTTCCAGCCTTCGAATCAGGGAGGGGCCAAATGTTAAGTTATTTGTCTGGTGAGGAAAGGGCGAGATTTAGGACAGCCTGCTGTGACAGGGAGAAAAGCCAAATTAGTGTTAGATAAAGCCTGGTGAATCTGTGGTGAGGATGTGGTGTTGTTGCCTGCAACACACATGTGGGACTGAACTTGGTGCCCGTAGCGGAGGCAAGTTTGACGCAACACCTGCCCAGCAGCCAAGAACATGGTTCTACCAGACTATGCTCCTTCACCGCTTTAGTAAGGAATTCAAGAAAAACAGTTTCCTGCTACCTGAAGCTGGGCGAGCCGAGCGACTGGCTGGACGTAGTGCTGTGAAACACGCTCCCTGCAATGAAACCCCTGCTCTCTACTCTAGGAGCAATCCCAGTGACGTTTTGCACAGCCACCAGGAACCTGTTCAGTGTGTGAAAGGCCTTCTCAGGCAGGAAGAACTGCTTCCGTCAAATGAAAAGAAGTGACTTAGCAATTTTGGCTGTCTTGGCTGCCGAGCACCAACCTTTACCACAGCGATGGGAGTATGACAGTGCTTCGGTTCGCTGCCAGCTCCACCACAGCTCACGCTCTACAGGGTGCTCACCTTTGTACCCGCTCCACCATGTGTGCTATCAGTTTGTCGGAGATGCCTGGGCAGGATTCCTCGGCCAAGCTAAAGGCGTTCTCCAGCTCCTCCATAGCTCCCACGTTGCCGCCGGTCTGCTTGTGCTTATCTTTAAGCTGCAAACCAGAAAGGGCGCGTTAGTTCTTTATCTCATTGCAGAAAGCACTGGTCCCGCAGTGCAGGACAGACATTACATCCCTTTCCCTTTTAGTGTGACTCCACAAGGGCGAAGGAGAGCACCCGCATTCTTCTTAAGGAAAGGGCTCTTTGTAGGTCAGGAAGATGGAAATCCAACTTTCAATCTGGAGTTCAGCCTTTCCTCCAGGTACTAACAGCAACTGAGGCCTTAACAAACAGGCCCCGATGTACTCTGAAACAAACTAAAGGATGTTAGAAAAGGATCGACAGCCCTGAAAACCCTTAAGTTGTAACGGGACAAAGAACTCCAGCTGTATCTGAACCAGCACAGCCACCTTTGCTGCTAACGACAGCTTAGCACCCAGCACACAAAGGGCCTGCAAACAGGTAGGGCGGAAAATACCGTTACACCAGGAGTTAGCCACCACCGCTTTTAATAACCACAAAGAAGTTTGAGTTACTTCTTTCTAGTGACTGGGAGGCCGAGGCAGGCTACTGCCAGGCTAGAGATCCTGAGCCACTTGGCCCCCAACACTCCTCCAGGGGGACAGGGGAAGGAAGCCCATGCACCGAGACCTCCGCGTGCAGCATCTGACCTAGATGGAAAGACTCAGTCCACCTCCAGCAGGGCCAGCGCACTCCGATTAGACCTCCACAAGTCTACTTGTCCATTGGAAATAGCTAAACCTCCGTCATTAAGGAACTCCAGGCAGGTCGCTGATGCTGAGCCTGAAGGAGGCCGTTGTTGGGAAACCCCCAGCCCCATCCTCTGCACATTTCCCCACCTCCTTCACACACGCAGCTCATGTGGCAGCCCCGTCCCTCGCGTGCACCATTATGCAACGAGCTGAACAAAAATCTAAACCTTTTGTTGAACAAGCAATGTCTGCCAGCTAACCACTGTCCAGTTCAATTAAGCTCCCATTAGGCTATGCTGATTAAAGAGCTTTACATAAGCCTCACAGTTCTTTGCCTGCAGTTCTAGGATCAGCTTTTCCTGTTGTTGGAGCTCACCTTGTCTCCACAGTCCAGAAAGCAGGATGCTCTGAATGCTAATCCCCAGCTGAAGCCATCCCTGTGCTCCGAGTGCCCCGCTGGAAACACGCCGTTCCCAGCCAAAAACTGCTGCTGCCTCTTCCCTAACACCAAGCCTCAGCGGTGGGAGCAACTCGCACACACCTCTGCTCCTTCGGAAGCGGCAGAGGGCACGGAGGGCAACACCATTACACATCAAGGATACAGATTTCTTAGGCCAAAAATAGTTGTGATGCTAAAGCCAAGGATTTGACTTGACGTCTAACTGATCAGAGACTGCCCAGGCTGTCCTGCAGGTGAGTTGCCAGTTCATCATCAGCCTTTGATGTCGAGCCAGGGACCTTTAGTTTGCCCAGCAGCCTGCGGTGTGAGCAGTCTGCGTTATCCTGTCGCTTCCCGCTGCAGAAGAGCGTTCTGGAGGTTCGCGGGGGCTGGAGAGCCGTACTGCACACAGCCTTACAGCTTGGCTTTCATTCACTGCTTGGCCCTCCAGGCCCAAACACCCCTTTCCTCCCTGCCCCAGAAAGGGCTGAGAGGTTTCTAGATCTGTAGTTGCTCACATCTGTGTGAATTACCCACCGTGGGTCATTTTCAGTGTTAACATCCAGTCATACACATGCAGGGAAGGCATATAAACAATTACAAACAGCATCTCAGTAAGATTTCAATTCACAAAAGACCAATTTCAGCCCTTTTATGGGAAGAGGTGATCAAAACCCAGCAGGTCTAAGAGGCCCTAACGCAACAGCGAGAAGGGGAAAGTCTGCTGTCGGTAGGAAACTAGACCTGATATGAACACAATGAACAACCAGCGGTGAAGCAGTTTTCCTACTTGGAGGCTTGGACTTCTCTTCCAAGCCCATGCTACTGCCCACAGAAGCCAGGTTATTTCAGAGACCGCCCAGAACTTTCCCCCCACATGATTTTGCCGAGTGGGATCAGCAGAGCTGGCAGGGAAGTCTGATCAAAGGAGGATCAGCAAATCTGGGATGACTGAGTCAAACTAGCAGAAATTAAAGGCCCAAGAAGCCACTTCCCGCCTGGAACTGGTGCAACAACGTTGGTAAGGAGAAGCACAAAGATGCACTCCTTGGTTTGAAGGATTCACGGCTCTGAGCACCCCCTCCCCTGCCAGAAGCCTCCTAAAGAGAAAGGACTGAGAACCAGATGTCAGCGATGATGCTGCACAAACAAATGGCCTGCATCAGAAACCAACATTATTTTTATCCATTTTTCTCTCACGGGTTTAGGCCAGCGAGACCCAGACCATGCTCCGACCTCTGAAAGTCAAGCCTGGTGGAGCACTGAAGAGGCCATTTAGCTCAACTCTCCATTTCCAAAGCAGTGCTTTCTCAAGAGCCTGCTTTTCAGAACGACCTCTGCTTTCTGCCCTGCAGTAAACCCTCTTTCCACGTAGCATCAGCCCTGACAAAGCAAACGGAAGTCAAGAGACTGTCCCTGAAGAAGCACAGCTCTGCTGGGCCACCGCTGGAAGAGCGTCAGGATCCAGAAGAGAGCAAGACACCAGGACCAGAGAAAGGACTCAGCACCCCAAGAAAAGAACCCTGACACGCAGTGTCCGTGTAAGTGATTTTTTTTTTCCAAAGCAGAATATCCTTTCCTACGCTCCTGCTGGAAACAGCAACTGAAGCCCATAGCCAGTAGCCCCCTGCGCTGGTTTTAGCTGGCATCCTGATCTCCAACCACCACAGAAGGTCCTACTCACCTCCCCAAAAACTGGGTGAACAAGCGTGGAGAGACATTGTGACCGTGGTTGCCTCTTGATGGGCTCAGTAGGCTAGAAAGCAACACAAAACGGAGTTACAAGCACAGGCAAAGGCTCCCAGGGCACACAAACTACTAAGCGTTTGGTAAATTCACAGCATCTCGATGGCAGTCCCCTCACCAGGTCTCAGGAAAGCCACAGGTTGCAGTACGCGGGTGGTGTGGAAGAGGGAAATCTGGGCCACTAGCCCTTGATACCAGACTAAAGAAACTTTAAGAGAGCATGAGAGACTGGTAGCTCTCCCAAGACCCTCAAAAGCTTGTGTAATTTCAGTCCGCTTCTGAAGGAACAGAGAGCAAACAGACCTTCTGGGAACCATGAAGAGCCATTCCTTTGTGCAGCTTGCTCAAGGAGTTGGGGCGAATAGTTGGTGGGAACGTCCAGATTGGACCCTGGTCTCCATCCTCTGTGTCTCCATCACTGCAAATGAAAACGGGGAGGTCGAGACAAAGCCTCAGCTCCATACGTTGCGTGTTTTACCCATGCATTCCCACAGCCACGAGCTCTCCCCCACCTGACTGTCATATCGCCACAGGGCTCCGGGCATTTCCCTATACCAGAAAAAAATCCTGAAGAGAAACCATGCCAGTCTCTACAGCCCATATAGAGCACCGCAGAGATGTGAGCCACGCGCTACATCGTGCTTCCAAATCACCACCACCACCTTTCCGCTCCAGCCAGGCTGAAGACAGTTTCCAGCGCTAGTTAAATTTCAAGACCATACAAGCTCACAATTTAGGGGCCAGGCTCCGGTGTTGCAAGCCAACCTCCCGGAGTCACTGCCACTAAAGGCGAAGAGAAGCTCTGCGACACCAGCAGGGCAACAACGTGCCCTTTCCTCACCCAAGGCTCATGGCCTCATTACCCTCCGCATCAGGAGCAAAGCTCTCCGCCCGTGAATATACAGACACGCATAAACAGCTGTTGCCACGGTTACTAAAACCTGTAGCTCTTGGAAAAGCGATGCGTTATCTGAATGTGTGTAAAATACAGGCATCGAGAGCCTTGTTTTACTAGTTATGCACGTGCTAGATGTTTCTTAGTACTTCTGATTCCTTACGCTCAGCAAAGAGGCTCCACCAGAACAGCGCACCGGGCCCCACTGAAGAGGAGGTAACAGCCTGTTTCTTCAGGCCGCGGTCGCCTCTGCTCGCTGCTCTCCCTGAGCTACTCTGAGATCTCCAGCCCAGGTGGGGAAAAGGAACCTGAGCTGCTTGCAGTAGGATACCCTGGGACACGCAGGGTATAGCAGGGGCATCCCTCCGTGCAGAACGCGTACGTACATGTCGGAATCGCCAGAACTGGAATCTTCTCCATGGCCCTCCGACTTCCAGCGCTTGAATCGATCGATCAGCTCCATTAGGAATGAGGTTTTCTTGGTGTAGCGTGTGATGAACTTGTGCTTTAGCAACTCTTTAGCTGTCGGCCTCTGCAGCAAATAAGGAAAGCATGCTACACCTACCATCTCTGTACACCAAACGTGCAAGTGCGCTGACTTCAGTTCCTGCCAGGCTTGCCCGTCTGCTCTGCAAGCTCAGTAATTCCTTCTCTCCGGGAGCCTCGCACCAAAAGGTCTTCCTGCTAAGTGCATCTTTGGCCTCTGCCACACCCTAACCACATTCCCAAGCGGACAGCAATACTCACAAATCTAGGATCCTTATTGAGGCAAGCTTCCACAAACTCCTTGAAGGGCTTGCTGTGGTGACCCTCAAGTGTTGGAGGGTTATTTTTGGGGATGAGAAAAAGAACCCTCATAGGATGCAAGTCAGAATTGGGAGGCTCTCCCTTTGCTAGTTCAATGGCTGTAATTCCGAGAGACCAGATGTCTGCCTGAAAGAAGAGCAAAAACAGTGACGGCACAGAAAAGCAAGGAGCAAGTCTGCGGCAGGGAAGCGTGCAACTTTAGCGCCAGCTAAGGGGCTGATCACATAAAATCAGATAGGGCGTTTCACGTCTAATAGACAAACTTCTCCGACAGAGAAAGTAACAGGAAAGTTACTTTCCTGTTATTACAAAACAACAGGAAAGCATCCTTCTTGCAACAAGCAGCACTTCCAATCCCTTTATTACCCCTAGCAGGATCTCATATGCAGTAGCACCGGGTAACCATCCTCCTCCTGCTCCCAGCTCACCTTGAAGTCATAAGCAGATTGTTTGATGACCTCTGGTGCCATCCAGAATGGAGTCCCGACAAAGGTGTTTCTCTTGATCTGTGTGTCCGTCAACTGTCCAGCCACCCCAAAGTCAGCCAGTTTCACATCTCCTTGTTCCGAAAGTAGCACGTTGGCAGCTGTTCACATAAATAAGCATGAAGTCCACTGGTTTCTGAATCATCTCCAGCCCACACAGAACTGAATACTGAGAATGGACCTCCCGTAGCATCCTCCTTTTCCTCAGTGAAAACCCTCAGCTTGGATTTCCAGCCTCGGACTTATTCTCATGCTCTGACCTCTGCTGGGTAACACGGAACAAGTTCATATGCTTGGCTGGATCGGAAGGGGACTATTTCTAGGGTAGTAGCAAGGAGCAGATGTGAAGGGCCACACAATCAACTGGATGTGACTCCTGGCCACACAAAGAAGAGAAGGCAACATGTCTCAAGATACCTCAAACGGTCTTGATTTTTTTTTTCAGAGCAGCATTCAGCACAGATGCCTCTAAAGCGCTCTCAAGCCCTGGTCCTGTACCGCTTTGCACTCGCACAGATTAAGAGAGCGGCATTGCTCAGGTTTTGGGACAAGGTTTTTTTTGTAGGACCTTTCATTCTGAGAGAGACCCTACCTACAACCTTTCAGCGTTTCCCCACTCCGATGGCAGCCTACAGTCCTGCATGGCCTGCAAGCGCTAGGAATGCGTAGTCTCCTACACGTTAGGTGTGTTCCACGCACAATGGAATCTTTTCTACATGTCTCCCTGCATGAGGTTTCTCTGCTCTGCTTGTTCACATCCCCTCCTGCAGAGGGTCAGAGCAGTTCGCATCCAGCACTGGCCACGTCTCCACAGCACTGTCCTCCCGCTCTCCTTTGATCCTCTGTGCTCGCTGTCAGACTGCTCTTTGGGAGGCAGACGCCAGGTCTCCACACTATATACGGCCAACGACTATAAAAATCAGTAAGAGGATGAGCTGACACAAACTGCCCTGATTTTCCAGGGCTATGAGCCCTGCATGAGGACAGCTCACCTTCACAGTAAGTTATAACCATCATAACCAGCACACGCATGCCTTCAGGTCCAGCAGTAAAGCCAATGTTCAGACATAACTGAAAGTCGGCGAATATTTGGGCATGTCTTTCGTTGACTCCTTTCCTTTAGTCCCTGCCTGTCCAAACTACAAATGCCAGGGAAGAACTACAGATCCTTACTCTAAAGACAGGAAAAACATGACTTGCAATAAACCCACAAGCATCAGATTCATAAAAAAGCAACCCAACAGGAAAAGCAACACTAAAAGTCTTTGAAACCTCTCAGATTATTGCTGTGTATTTACTTCTGAATCTTATGCTAGTTACATCCCTTACAAGAAAGAGAGCTGAACTCTCCGGTCTTACCTTTGATGTCCCTGTGGATCTTCCTCTCAGAGTGTAGATAATCCAAGCCCTTTAGAATTTCTCTCAGGATAGTAGCTATGTAAGTCTCCTCCAGGGGTCCCGGCTTCAGCTGATAAAGGGCAGAAAGATGACTTAAAGGAGGGTGGCTGATGCCCTGGATTTTCCAGCCTCCCAGTTTATTGCTTGGAAACCTTGGCCAAGCAGGTCACAGTCATCAGGAAGCACTTACTGCATGCCTGGTCGGACTTTGCACCTGGCAACATTAAGCAGAAAATCTTTGGGAGATTTTCTGTTAGACTACTAAAGGCTTCCCAGACAAAGAGCAGGATGCTCATCTCTCGCTTTGGCCTGGAAATATATTGGTGAACAGAACACCTTAACAGTTTCTCTTGTTTGAGTCTCTCTGCTACCATCCAAGAAACTACATTTCAGCTACCGCGACGGCCCGCAGACAACTTCTACCCTCTGGCCGTGGAGTAATGTGTCAAAGCTCTTCTCCTTTCCATCAGTTCTCTAAGCGAGTCCTGCCCTCTCCGTGCACTAACTGAGGATCTGATACTAAGATGACTTCTGCTGATGACAGCCCCCTCCCCGCTACACCCTTCCTGCAAGGCAGTGGAGGCTCAGCAGGTTTCACTACACAACCTTAGCTTCTGCTCTGGAAAAACAGGCTTTATTGTCCTAAGGAGGAAAGCAAAATCCTGTGACAGAATACAGCACAGCAGAACTCTGCCCCTGTGTTTATTCTGCGTTTGTATTCCCTTAAAATCTGGGGTAACTTGTTAGACGTCATTTATATTATCAAACACCTAGGAACCCTGGTCACAGACCAGGTCCCTGCTGAGCTTGACGCCATGCAAGCACGGAATAAAACCACGGACTTTTTGCAGGCCCAGAACTTTGATTAGGTGAAGTCTAGATCTGCGCTGCTCAAAGCCAGCCGCCTGCCGTCACATTTCAGTTCGCTAGCTCTTCCCATTGTAAAGCAGCAGAGCAGGCTGGAGAACAGCAATCTGACAGCTGAGCTCCGTACAAACCTTTCCTCTGTCCTAGGATACGCATAACCAGCACGTCTGTCCTGCACTGCCTACCCTTCGGGCACAGGGCTGTCAAAAAGATGGTGTGTGGCAAGCGAGTGTTTGGCTGACGGGCATTCAACGTTTTTCATGGTCCAGAGCTTACCACATACTCACCAAATCCAGGGCTGAACCTCCTCCTAGATACTCCATGATTATCCACAGCTTAGTGCCCTGCAAGCAAGAGCACAAATCAAGAGCAAAGACAGTAACAAAAGCAGGGAGAAAAGCAAAACACCCCAGAGGCAGCAAGAACTATGGGTAGTCCTGTACGCAATCCCAGAGACACCACACGCTGCTGCTCTCAGGAGCTTAAGGAGGGAGCTCCCTGCTCCCTCTTTCCTGCTGACACAGCATTATAGCAGTGGACCTGCCCCCAGTACACTGTTTTCTCTCGGCCTGCAGTTTTATCTGAGCAAGCTTTGTGTCCCTACAGGCACTAGACTACACAGCCCACAGAGATAAGCGTATTCTCAGGCTGGAGCCTTTTAATATCACTCCAACAGATCTAGCACATCTCCGTCTTGAAAACGACGAGGGAGCTCTGCGGACTTTGATCTCATTAACGGGACTACCAGCTTGAAGGGTACGATCAGCAAGATGCCCTCTTAGTCTTCAGAGAGGAGATTTCTAGAGTGATGTTCACCCCAGTAGGAGACAAGCAGCAGATCCATGAAACCACAGCCTGCCTGGTGTTTTCAGTAGAAGGCTGGGAAAAATGCACTATGGCCTTTGAAAAATAGGTAAGGAATAATCAGGATCCAAAGAGCTCAAGAACTGTTTGTTACAGACCCAGAGTTACACACACCTCCAGCAGCTGGCATGCAGAGGTCATCACTCCTAGCAGCTTCCATTTGGGATTCCTAAACCCGTTCTCAACGGAAGTGGCATCAGCACTCCTGCAAAGACTCAGGTCCTGTTCTTTTCATCATTTCTGGTGAAATGATGATCACAAAATCACAAAGTTGAGTTTCAAACTCCTCTTCTTTCCAGAGGCATAAAGCCCTCAGTGGTGCTACCTTAAAACGGTAATATTTTGGAATAGTATTCCACAAACTTCCTTTCGAGAATGGTCAAACTGAGGAGAGGTCAGCCTCTTCAACGAATAATCTTCTCTCCAGTGAAATGCCCTGCTCTTGGGATCCCACTGTACTGGGCACCTCATTTCCATGTGCTTTGCAAGCGTCTTAAAGCCCAGTCTCCTATTAAAACAACGTAAGTGCATTTCACAGAGCCACTGCTGTTCCTGCTGCCACACCGGCGCTCACAGATTGGGCACCTTTCACTGCCACATGCCACCATCAGCTGCAGCACCCCCAGAGAAACCCAACCCAGTCCCAAACTGCTGGCAAGAGAACTGCCAGGGCTTTGTCCTACCTTCAAGTAGGAGCCGTAGTACCGGGTGATGTAGGGACTATCACACTGGCTGAGCACCGTAATTTCCTGCTGAATGTCCTCAATTTCATCCTCAGCCTCCTCCAGATCAATGATCTTGATAGCAACCACCTCCTTGGTGCGGTTGTCGATCCCTTTATACACTTCACCGAACGATCCTTTGCCGATCCGCTCCAGCTTGGTGAACAGCTCCTCAGGATCCACCCTGGAGTGCTAAACCAGAAAGCAGAGATGGGAAAACGCCGCGAAGTCCCACAGCAGCCTGCAGAGTGCCACAGGTACCCCCCCCTACAGCTCATCTCCCTCTCTATGCACCTACTGTGTTGTTTAATTCACCCAAAACTCACATATCCTAAAAGGTCTCCGCATGCTGAGAGACTTAACACAGAATATATCCAAGATGAGAGGAACTGAAGAAGTCTTTCCCATGGGCTTTCCACCCCTGCAAACCGTAGTGGGGGAGGAAGGTGATACAAGCCCCGAAGGAGAATATCGGCAAGTATCTCTATGGAAAGCGTCAGCTCTTTTGGGACAGGACTGCTCGATTGCAGACACCAAACTGGTGCCAAAGCAGCTCCAGGAGCAAGCACTTGCTCACACTTGAATAGAAAAGTGGTCAAGGTGCACAAGAACAAGACTTCTTTTAAAGAGCTGTGTGAGAAAATGGGCACAAACAAGGGGCCACAGAAGTTCACAAGAACGTTTCCCTAGTCTGCCTTCCCGCGCTCAGATTCAAATGATTTGAAAGATTTGCACCCTTCCCTGCTTGTTTGGAGGGTGAAATACTCCAGTAACATAAATCCCAGCTCACATTAGGCATCTGCTCTGCTGCAGCCCGATTTCATAGAACCATGGAATGGGTGAGGTTGGAAGGGACCTTTAAGATCATCAAGTCCAACCATTAACCCCCCCTGACAAAAACCCCTTCTAAACCCTGTCCCTCAGTACCACATCTACCCTTTTCTTAAACACCTCCAGGGATGGGGAATCCACCNTGGGCAAATTTCAAGCCAAGCAGCACCCAGCCCAGCTCTCTTCAGGTGTTTGCAGAGGGTGCCTCCCATCTTTCGGAAGGTCAGCAGCAAGGAGGCCCGACACCTGCCTATCCCAGAGGAGACAGGAGAGCTGAACGGACACCTCATCTGCAGACCTGCTTTTCTGGAAGAACCTCTCCTCTGGCTGGCACGCCCAGATACAAAAGCAAAGAGCATTTCCCTCATTAGATAAGCACATCAACTGGGGAGCTACTAACACGATCAGCATCGAGAAATACTGACTCTTGAACAGCAGCTTCAAAGTGAGCTCTTTATTAAGATGGGTATGGAGGAGAAAGGGGAGAAATCAGAGCAATTTTCCGATGCTGTTTCATTCTGCCCAGCTGCAGACCACGAGGTCCTGCTGCTTCATGCTACTAAAAGGCTCTTTGTGACTAGCTTTTCTGCTTCTTTTTAAAAAATAAATCTAGTTTAAAAAAAATAATCTGGAAAATATGGCCTGACCTCCAGGAAGTGGCCAAGCCATTACAGTGAGTTTCCCACACCCAGATCTTCTCCGTCTCACCTCCAACACATCACCCCGAGGGACTACTCCCTTGCAAGGGCCTTGAGCTGGCAGATGTTTTATCTGAGAACATTTTTCCATCTAGCAGCAGGTTCTAGCAGCAGGCCATCACTCAGCAGCCCTAGGTGCTGCTTAATGATTAAACCAACCAGTTGTTACAGGTTGTTTGCTTTCTACGCCCAGTGCATCATTATTTGGAGTAAACCAGGCCCGGAGCGAGCTGTACGGTCAGCTCACCCAACGGGATTTCAATGAGCATTCCAGTGCGAGATACAGAAGGAAAACCAAATATCATTGTGCATCCATGGCAACACCCAAAGAGGCTGTACTTTGAACAAACGCACTGGAAACAGACTGGAAGGGATACGCAGAGATGAAAGGAACTGGAGATACTTACCAGGGACTGGAGAGGGGGGCCAAGAAAAAGGGAGAGCATTTGAACTCGACAAATGCCAGGAGACAACGTGAGAGCGACGCCTGCAGCACAGGGAGAACGGTCTGAGTAGTTCAGGCTCACAAGAGGCCAGGAGCAGTTTCCACCTCTTGACCAACTTCCAGGAAGGATAAGTAAGGTGGCACGGACATTACCGTGCACGGTCACCTACCACACTGTCAAAACGGAACGCACCACATCAGCCGCTCCACACATCCAGGAGAAGGGAGAGAAAGAGCATCATCTCCCAGAAGCGCCTGACTCAGCTGATAAAGGAAACACTATCCACATCAACCCTGCGAGAAAACCTTCCTCCCCTCCCACGTAAGCAATTTTTCCAGGAGAAAAGAAATGACAAGGTAGAAGGTTACTGCTCCCTTCCTCAGCCTGGCATGGCACATGAAAGAATCGGGACTTCAAGAACAGGACATCAAATGTAAGAGCACTAACTACTGCAGGCAGCTTTTGG
Organism: Rhinoptilus africanus; assembly: GCA_013400135.1. Taxonomy (NCBI): domain Eukaryota; kingdom Metazoa; phylum Chordata; class Aves; order Charadriiformes; family Glareolidae; genus Rhinoptilus; species Rhinoptilus africanus. Next base: position 263,085 of record VXBO01002026.1, read on the forward strand.
GACAACCACCATTTTATGTATCAGGGTCTGCACGGACGGACAGCTTCGTAAACAAGCTGCCATACTTTGATGTCAGTGTATCCTGTTTTCTGTGGAACAAAGCAGTTCAGGTAGGGGCAGTGAAGGAGACAAACCTTCATAGACTTGGTGAGGTTGGAAGGGACCTTTCAGATCATCAAGTCCAACCATTAACCCCCCCTGACAAAAACCCCTTCTAAACCCTGTCCCTCAGTACCACATCTACCCTTTTCTGAAACACCTCCAGGGATGGGGAATCCACCCCCTCCCTGGGCAGCCTCTTCCAATGGTTAATAACCCTTTCCGTGACAAAATGTTTCCCGATATCCAATCTAAACCTGCCCTGACATAACTTGAACCCATTTCCTCTTGTCCTATCCCTTGTCCCCAGGGAGAAGAGCTCAGCCCCCATCTCTCTCCACCCTCCTTTCAGGGAGTTGTAGAGGGGGATGAGCTCTTCCTGACAAGCACAAGGAAACTTTGCTCAAGGGACTCAGGAAACTGATACGACTCTAGTGGGCAGATGATGCACCCAAATCCCACAAGTCATACCCAGCAACAACCAGACCCAGTGAGCGAGTATGGGGCAAAGTGGTAGTGACTCGTTACAGCCATGGTTGCAGTCTCCCGGATGCCTGCTGCGGGACCAGAGTCTGCTAACGAATTTCTTTACTTTCTGTAAACAGAGAGAAGGAAACAGGCCTATCCCCGGTTCAAGCAGGTCAGTGTCTGCCCACTGCAACACCTTGCGATCTACCGTTGTGGACACCCACAGAAGACATTGCCAGGCGGCATTTTGCGGAAGCAATCCTGAATTCCCACAACAAGCTAAGACAGATAAAAATTACGCGAGTCTGCAGGACACCTGCTCACAAGCTCTTGTCCGTTAAAAAAAGTTCCTTTTTGAGCTGACCCACGGTAATTTGCTGCTGATGAGCAAATGTTCAGATCAACGGGCACACCAGCCTTGGGGCTCTCCAGGCAGAACAAATGCAGTTATGCCAGGATCGGAGAGCCATGCAAGCGCACCGCTCGGCAGAAGAGAAGTGTGCTGCCGCACACTCACAACAAGCTCAAGTGGGCTTGTCACCAAGGGGCTCAAGCGGGGGCAGGCAGGGGGGGGGAGAAGGCGGCATTCTATGCAGCCTGACTCTCCGCTACCCCAATAAATTTGCACCCGCAGAGCACCGCAATAAGGGGTGTAACAAGCACGATCTGTCCCTTTTCTAAATGGGAACTGATCTCAGTGCCAGTCTTGTCAGAGAATCGCCCTGGCTGCAAACCCACCTTCTGGAACTGCACAGCTACAAACACACCTGAAAAACTTTATTAGTACAAAGCACCCCAATCCAGATGAAATGCTTTACACCTGCAGAGATGAGCAGAGATAGCCAAAGAAGCTTTTTTAGCACCTGTCAACTTTGCAACCGCTCACCAGCTTGGGATCTTTCCATTTTCTTACACAAAACCGCAAAATGGAGCTCCAGGCCAGAGTGTGAAGAGCAAGCCGATCAGCTAATACAACGCGTAAAGTCTTTAAGGGATGGTCACCTCACTGTACCTTTTTGATTGACTGAATGTCAATTACACAGCAGTTCTGGGGCAAAAAGCCTCACGCTGTTTCTCCCCTCTGAGAGCAGCCAGACGCTCGAGATGGCTTGGTCAGGCACCAACAGGCTTTGTGGGGAGAGTGCTTTATGCACTATCTTGGCTGTACGTGCAGGCAGGGGAGGGAATAAGTATAAGAAGGATGAGGACAATCTACTAGTAACGTGCTCCGCTTCTGCCCTCCGGGATCTAATCTCACAGCACAGGAAAGAAGGATGCTTGGTCATGGCAGGCGTGGGGGCGTTTGCCATCATGAGTGATGATGCCATGTTTTAAAACAGCGCGACTCACTGCAGACACCAGGAATTCAGAATTGCGGCATGTTATGAGACAAGCCTGGCAGTAACACCAGCTGCTTCATGGGAAAAGAATGGGTTTGGCAGCTCTGCCACCTCCAGCTGCAGAGACATGAGATCCACAGCCTTTCAGAGGAGACGAGAGAAGAAGGGTGAATTATCTACCCTCATTTCAAGGTCTTCTCTCTGAGCTGTGTCCCACTGGATCGCACTTTCAAAGAGTCATATTCAGTATCGTGAGCAAGAGTCACACCTGCATCTGCTGCATAAAACCCTTTTGGGTTTTGAGGTGCCTAAACCCTTTTGGGAGTGAGAGTTCCTTGGTCTGGGGGAGGTCAGGATCAGAATCATTGGTCTATACGGGAGAAGTGTGTAACAGAAAAAGATTGTCAAGGCCACATTACTTTAAGAGCTGAAGCTGACTAGGAGTTTTGCCACCTCCAAAGGTTTATATGGAACTATAGCAGCATTTAGTGTTACTCCTGACTAGAGCACTTTCCAACCAGCCAAACAAACAAACATCATTTTGCTCTGCCAAACGCAGTAGAAGGAGGACGCTGGTTTTAATAAACCTCAGCTACTGACCTTCTTTCCTTAATTGCCTCCTCTCCTCCTCAACTTCGCATCCATCATTTACCCACATGGCGTGCTACACACTAACCTCTGGGCCACCAGCAGAGCCATCTGCAGCAGGCACTGTGTTCTCTTGGGGGAAATCAGCTTCGTGTCTGGAAACATTCGAAAGCTTCCCTGTCTATACGAAATTTGTGCACGACTCTTTTCAGCTGCTAAACCTGAGAGAGTGTTGAACTTCTGGACTATAGACAAAAGGGAAGTTTGCGTTCAACGCTCTGAAACACACAAATTTGTCTGAGACTCCCAACTAGCTTCACAGATAGTGTTCTTTTGCTTCAAGGGAGTGAAGCATTACTTTGCCAGATAACTTGAACAGCTTCTTCAGGATCGCATAAGGAGCAACAAAACTAGAAACAGAGCTCAGATCAGAGCTTTAAACACAGTAACACAAATACATCATCTAGCAGATAGAGCTCCCAACAAAGATGGAGGCCCCCTGTGCCGTACGTACACAGCAAAGGGCAGCCAAGAAGAGAGCGAGCCAACCGGCTGAAGCAGGGAAATGGAGGCATGGAGGTAAAGCAACCTGTGGATTTGCCCAAGGTAACCCTGCACATCAGCAACAGAACTGGGAATCAAAGACAAATCGAGCCTCTGACATGCCAATCCAAGCCTTAGTCTCTCGATTTTCACAGTACCTCCCCCCACCACTCCCTAAACTCTAGTGAACACTTCAGGCCAATTCCTACTGCCCTTCCAGCAAGCCACAGCTACAGGTAGAATCACAGAATCGGTGAGATTGGAAGGGACCTTTAAGATCATCAAGTCCAACCATTAACCTGCCCTGACAAAAACCCCTTCTAAACCATGTCCCTCAGTACCTCATCTCCCCTTTTCTTAAACACCTCCAGGGATGGGGAATCCACCACCTCCCTGGGCAGCCTGTGCCAATGGTTAATAACCCTTTCCGTGACAAAATGTTTCCTGATATCCAATCTAAACCTGCCCTGACATAACTTGAACCCGTTTCCTTCTCCTATCCCTTGTCACCAGGGAGAAGAGGTCACAAGGTCACATCAAGGATTCCCTGAAGAGACATCAGGAATGGACAACACAGACCGCTTTCCTATTCCACAACCAGACAGAGAGTCATGGGATGACAGAATCTGCGAACGCCTTACATTTGTATACTAAATTCAGAGACGAGACCACTGGAACTCTGATAAGCTTCGTTAGTGAATGTTGTGTACAAAAAAAGCTTCAGAGCAACCTCCTCTGTAGCTACAGAACTCAGTTCTCCACCCTAACCAGACAGCATCCTTTCCTATTCCTTTAATTTCTCTCCCTGTACTATGACTCACTCAGGCACTGTATTTCCATTTAATTCCATACACGCTTTGGGGAAACAGCTTATGCGAAAGACAACATGCAAACTCAGATGCATTGCAAATCAGTTTTAAATCAGAAAATGCTTGGCGAAATCTCAACCACTCATCTCAAACCACTACAGCTTTTATTATTATAATTCTACACCTAAGAGCAGAAGAGAAAAATGCCAAAAATTCTCACAAAACATGTTTTAACAGGATCTACATTCAGTATTGACATTGCCAATAATCAAACACACTCCACAACCAAATTCAGAAAAAAGACAATTCAAGCCAATACCATTAATGTGGTTTAGCTTTTAGTCTCCAGTCATGACATCATCTTTCCACATTCCGCTTACGAAAATGTCATCACAACAAAAGGATTTAACCACATCCACCGAGGCTGATATCTCTCTTAGAACAGTTAAACGTACGGTATCAAATATCGCTACCTCCTGTGCATTAAGGTTACAAGCACCGTTTTTCTCAGGCTACTGTCATGAACACTTCACTAAGGTATGTCTGGCACAGCCTGCACACACAGCTTTTGTCTCCATTTCTAGACTTCCCCTCCCAAAAATACTCAGAGAGCCAACGATTCCTCTCTCCTAGGAAAAGCAGAGTTAACATCAGTGAAAGGGACCATACTGAGCAAAGAATTCCCTTTTTTTAATATGGGTGGCAACCTAACACTGTCAGTCCACCACCACCACGATGTAAGACACACATCAGTCCGCTAACAGGAGTAAGCTGAGATGTGTGCAAGAATGGCAAAAAGTGATTTTTCTGGGGATTTTTCTGTTTGCTCTTGACACAAGAGTTTAAAACAAATTTTTAATCTCCACTTACCTGGCTGGCAAATTCTCTCAGGTGAGCCATGCCTACAGGATGGTCGGACATCCGCTTTTGCAAAAGTGGAGAGAGTTGGGACGTCGTAGCCCAGTGGAAAAGCTATGTTTTCTTGTCCACTGGTCAGCTGCGGCAAACAAGAACACAAAAACTCTAACTCGAGGTTCCCAGAGCCTGGCTCGTTCCCCAGGAGCTACCTTCATCTTTTTTCTCTTTGATTTGCAGTTCCCCTTGGACCTACCAACCCATCCTAAGTATGCCAGCCCCTCCCCATTTCTCACTTCTTTCCAGACGTGCCTTCCAGGTGTATCAAGGAACCTCACTTTAATGACATACACCGACAAAGCCTCAGGCACCACCTTCCCTGCCGTCACCCCGGCGTGCTCCCCGGGTTTAGAGTTGCCCCTACAGCACCATCCCCTCACCACCACTCCCAGCATCTTCCCCAGCCCACCCCACAGCGTCGTCCCCAGTCAGCCCTTTCCTCCTACTGCTCCCCAGTAACNGCCTGCCGGGAGGTGTAGTTCCCACGCGGCGCCGGCCGCCCACAAGGGCGCCCTCGCGGACTACAGATCCCAGCATGCCGCGGGAGGAGGAGGGGCGGGAGCGGCGGGCGGGGGGGG
>VXBO01002026.1:269455-324846 GCA_013400135.1 Rhinoptilus africanus
CGTAGCCCTCCTCTGGACACGCTCCCACACCTCAGTGTCCTTCTTGTAGTGAGGAGCCCAAAACTGAAGGCAGTGCTGGAGGTGGGGCCTCACCAGTGCCCAGTACAGGGGGATGATCCCTTCCCTAGTCCGGCTCCCCACACTATTCCTGATCCAGGCCAGGATGCTGTTGGCCTCCTTGCCCACCTGGGCACTCTGCTGGCTCATATCCAGCCGGCTGCCCACCAACACCCCCAGGTCCCTTTCTGCTGGGCAGCTTTCCAGCCACTCCGCCCCGAGCCTGTAGCGCTGCTTGGGGTTGTTGTGACCCAAGTGCAGGACCCGGCACTTGCCCTTGTTGAACCTCATGCCATTGGCCTCGGCCCATCGATCCAGCCTGTCCAGATCCCTCTGCAGAGCCAACCTACCCTCAAAACCTATCTCACAAAATTGTAGGACCTTCTTGCTTTGGGGATTCCTACTCCCTTTCCCAAGCTGATTAAAATTGGTCAAAAAATATAAACAGGAAAGAGTCAAATAGTATGCATGTAAGTATGTATATTTGGTATCCGTGTGTGCTGTATGGCTGTCCAAGCCTGCATGCTGTGTGGGAAAGAAAGCTGTTATGTTGCTGGGGGTTCTTCTCACAATAGAGAAGAAATAATTTTTTTCAAGTATTATTTTCAAAAGGATAAGCTGGTTTAGTGGACTATTTTTTTTTCTTCTTCCTTTTCTAGTTCTTTCTGTTAAAGCAGAGGGATAAACATCCAGAATAAAGAAAAACTAGGTTAAAAGGTGGTGACAAAAACATGGTATTTAAACAAGTCTTCTGCTCGACACCCTTCCCCCTGCCCCCCCAAACTCCACCGCAGTTCTGAAAGCCACTTAAAAATAAGCTGTACTGCAGTCCCCATTCCCAAGGCAAGTTTTACCTGACTGTGAAGCTGGCTCCATTCCTGTCCGTGGAACTGGAGCCTTTGTCAGAGATAAGTGGGTCAAAATTGCTTAAGGTTCTCTCTACAAAAAAGTAATTATTTCAGAAAACTGTTGTATTCTGCTGTCAGTGTGGCACATATTCTGCTTGCAGTAACTCACATAATTTTCTCGTAACAGAGAAATCTTGAAGGAGGCATTTACAACTTTTGCCCAATAAGCTGATACACCCGTCTGTGTTCCTGTGAAGTCCAGAGAAGAGCCCGAATAGTTGTTACAAGAAACTTTGACTGGTGTGTTCTTAAAAGTTCCACTAAAGTAACACAGCCTTTGCTTTTTGCTAGGAAGCGTTGAGTGAAACGCAAGGAGCCCTGTAGCCTGCTCTCCTGCTGTTCGCTGCCCTTCACCAGATGCTGCTAAGAAACTTCTTCAGCGAGACATTTCAAAGTTGCTTCCCCACTTGAAGGTAAAAATGCTGCAGCTGTATTACTGTATCCCCGCCTGTTGCATACTTACTTGGCTCAGATAGAAAGCAGGGGGATTAAAAAGTGGGATAAGATAAATTAAAGAGGAGCAGCCTGAGGCCTGGTCTACAGACAAAAGCGATCATACAATGTGTTGGGTTGGAAGGGCCCTCTAAAGGCCATCCAGTCCAACCCCCTGCAGGGAGCAGGGACAGCTTCAACTAGATCAGGGTGCTCAGAGCCTCATCCAGCCTGGCCTGGAATGTCTCCAGGGATGGGGCCTCCACCCCCAGGATGGGGCCTCTGGGCAACCTGGGCNTGAGTAGACAGCGTCTAGTGACTCCGCAGGCTTGCCTGGAGTTGTAACTGTTTATGGCCAAAACAAACCATGAATAAAAGACCTCAGGACCCATCGCTCTGCATCTTAGATCTGCATCTTACTGCTTTACACCTGCTCTGGCTTATTAAACTCTTCCAAGAAAGTGTCTGTGGTTGGTTCAAGCACTGGTAGACTTTTCTGTATGAATTGCTCAAAACACCCTGATTTACTTTCTTCTTTACCTCTTGAGAAGTTTGTGATACTGCTGTCAGAGAGACCATGCAGGCATCCCTCGGAGAGCTGAGCAGAGCGGTAGGATATGGCCTACCATGGGATGTCCTCCGATCCCTGGGGCATGTGGCAGCTTGTCAGTGTTTGAGGTGAGGACATTGGTGCTGTTATCCAAGTCCTGGGTCAGTTCTGCTCCTCCCACGCGTGCGGTGGGTTTGGAGAGCCCTTCCAGCGCCCTTGCCAAAAAAGACCGCGCTGTTGGGGAGCTTCGATGGCTCTCGGGGCTGGTAAGTGGGTTTTGAAGCAAGCCTGGTTTGCTCTTTGTTGGTGCCACCAGGTGGCAACAGCACATTGCAGCCCCACGCTCCTTGCAGGAAGGCAGCACCCACTCCTGCCAAATCCTCCTTGCTCTTCCCTGTCCTTTCCTGCGTGGGCCACCCCTCTGCCTCCCGCAGCCCTTCCTGCTGCTGCGGGAAGTGCTGTTCAAAGCCTTAAAACTTTAGAGCACCCATCTCTCGCTTGCAAAGGAGAAGGGAGCGGCTGGCTGAGGGGCAGGGGGATAGTGGCCAGTGGCTGGATCTCTACCCCAGCAGTCCGAGGTTTCCTGCTGCGTGGCCAAAGCCAACTCTGGTTCAGTTTCTCATGCCTACCCTGGGTACAACAACAGCAATTCAGGCACGATGAGCGTAAACCAGCAGAGAGTAAAGTGTGTGTCAGGGAGGGTGACAATGACTGTGGGTACAGATGGAAACAGCTGCTAAGTGACTGGGTGATATGGTGGCTGGATGACATCAGGTCTGGCGCCTCAACCTTTTCCGTACTGCTCGCTGGAGCCATTACCGGACGTTATTTGCAGCAGCCAATTAGGCACTTTAAGCCTGGAGAGCCCTGAAAAGTGGTAGCACTTTCCTAGTGTAAACGGAGCTGTGGAGCAGAGCAGGTAGCCATAGAGGGTGTGCTAAGTGCTCTCCCTGAAGGTAGAGTTGCTTAGCAGGACAGACTGTTAAAACTTTACTGTAAAAAGTGTGACAGAATAACCCTCTCGGTGCTGCAGTGCTTGTTTGGAGAGGGACTATTTCTAGCCCCATTAGTATGCCGAGAGGCTGAAGTGGTTTTCTGCATAGTACTTCTGGAGATTAGTGATGTGGAGGAGCACTACTGCTGCATTATGCAGTTAAGCAGTAAAACTATGAGAATAGAAGAAAAGTTATCTTCCTGAATAGAAAGATCTTTTTGAATTTGTCACTTTCCAAAGGTATATGCTTTTCCCCGATGCCAAGTGGAGCTTTCAAGCCCTAGGAAAGAACGCACTTTTACAGGGAGAAGCAACAGTTGGACTTCACCAGCAGTTTGCCTCTTTGTAGTGGTTTATGGTTGGTGCCTGTACTTGGCCACTGAGCTTCTGTATACCAGATGCTGCTCAAGCTCATGCCAAAACAGTCTCTGCTTGAACTTGCAAGCTACGCTGACAGTTTTAAACGGGGATGTTCTTCCCACCCCCCTGCTCCAGGCCTTAAACCTTGCTCCTTGTAGGAATGCAAGGGGGAATTCAGAAAGGAATCCATACCTTACCAGATAGATCAGATTGAGCTAGTGCTGTAGAAATCCACTTGCTTTGATGATAGCTCTTTGTGAGAGCCCTGCTTGTACGGAAACTGCAGCAGACTGTAAGGCTAAAGTAGTCTCGTTCCTGCTTTCAGACCGTATCGCTACAAATCCTGCAGTATTGACTGCACGGGGCTTGCTTTCTGCTGATATTGTGGCTCTTAAGGCTGTCTTGAGTGTTCAGCAAAGAAAAGAGCCTTTATCTCCCAATTCTGCTGGCAAAGTGGAATAAGCGAGAATGACGTTTGCAGCTGTAAAGCTCAGGGTGCAGCTGACTCTCCTGTTGGCTCAGCATCCCTTTGCTTCCCACAGCGAATAATCCCTAAATTAAATCAGGGTAATTCCAAACCGAGAGCAAGAGAACTTGTTCTTCCAAGGCGTGTTCTAGTGGGCTGTCTAGTGGCAGAAGACAGTTTAAGACGATGAAGCTGAATCCTGGCCTTTAGCAGACCTCTGTGCTCTGCTGAGGCAGGAATGGATGTTGCTAATGAAGACTTCAAGAGAGAGTCTTGTCTGGAACCACAGAGTATCTATGGAAATCAGCGTAAATGCTCCTTAAAACAGAGAACAAAATGGAACCGATAGCGTGACACCGTGCTTCAGTTACCAGTCTGCTTTTAAACTGGAGCAACTAAATGTGGCTGGCATTTGGATAATCCATTTGGAGTTATCCACCCAGGAAAATGAGGAGAAAAAGATGGCGCTATCCAGAAGTGCTGGAGGAAAGAAGCTTGCTTTACCTGTGCAGATTGGCCAAACACCTCTTCTCTCATCCAGGCCCAAACTAGGAGTACTTACCCGTAATTCTGATAAAATAACAGTGTGGTCATACAAAAGATCTTTACAAAGATCTCTGCAATTGGAAACTCACTCTTCTGAGGTGCTTCTGACCCCTTCTGCGTTCAAGCTTTCCTCTGTGAAACTTCTGTGTCTTTCTGAAGCTTTGGCCGCATGAGCTGACCTGCTTTGTGAGGACAACTCTGATGCATAGGAGCCATTTGGAGACTCCTTGGAAAGGAAACGCAGGGTTTCATTTGTGTGTTGAGAACCACAGTTTCTCCAGTGGAGTACACCCACTGTAGTGCCGATCCCTGAGTCTGAGTTCAGTATGCAAGGTCTTACAGAGTAAAACCCCTTCTTTCGCTCCCTAGGTGACCTGACAGCTGTTACTCCCCTCGCTGATGGAAATTTTTTTCTTATCAGTACGTGTTTTTCGTGCCATTAAACTAAAATACAACACTAAATAAAACCAATTACTAGGACGCGTGTCCTTCAGAGAAAAGAACTCCCATGCTGTGCATCCGAGATGCCTTGTGGAAGGGAAAACTAGCCATCCGTGTTTTGTTGAGGAAAGAGTCCTCTTTGCTCATGTTTGTCCAGAAACATTTTTAAACAGGAAGATGCAGAGTTACCCGACTGAGTGCATAGTTGCTAGAATTAGGATTCTGAAAAGCTTTTTCTGTCCTCTTGTAAAACAAGAACGTGCAAAGCTACCTGCTCTTTTATGTCTCTTTCTGATGAAGGGCTCAGTGCTAGCATCAAACTTCTCTTCATTAATGAACACTTCCTTGGCCTCTGCTGTCTGGACCAAAGCCACCATTAATAGCTCTATCAATCAGGTGAGTTTCTGCAAGGTTCAGTGGTAATTTATGTAAATCATCAGTCTCACACTGCAGCGGCCTGATCTCACGGCTGCTTCTGTAATTGAAGTTCTCCTTAAATCACAGCGATTGTATTTCTCCTAACAAAATGCTGTATGTTAGTGCCAGCAAGAAACTGTGTGTTGCTTTGGCTTCTATCCAAGGAAACTGCTCTGTGGTTACCAGGAAATGAGAAATCGGACCTTGAGTGAAAATACGCTTTAGGAGGGTGCAGGAGAAATAGGGCGTAGACCCTGTGCAGGTCTGTGTGAAGCTGATGTCGCTCTGATAACTCGCGATGAGCATCACCATCTACTTTTAAATCAAGAAGCTATGTCTGTTAAACGACTCATGCCATACCTCTACCCAACTTTATGACTTCTACGAGGGGGGCACCTCTGTCCCTTAAACAGCAAATGTCTGTCGGGAAGCATACAAGATGGCACAGTGGCTGCCTGTCTCCCTCACGGAGGGCTGAGAGAGATGTGTTTCACTGCTCCCAGTGTCTTGTCTGTAGTGGAAAGCTCACTACCCGGGAGGGTTTCTCACATTGCTTGCTCCTCTCCAGCGCAGCTGCTCTTAAATGTGTGATCTGATACTGTATGTGTTATTTCTCACTGTCTTTGCCATGCAGAACGATGCTACAATTACCAAATTCACTTACAATTACCAAAGCAACTGTGCACTTCGTATGAAACGAGTCACTTGAATGAGACACGTAAAACTACAGTTCTGGGAAGAGAGGTATTTCCCCTTTATTCTTTGAAAACATTCTTCTTTGAAAACGTTCTGGTTTCACTGATTTCTCCTTCCTGCTGAGCGACTTCAAGTTTAAGCGGTCTAGAGTATTGCTGGTGTTTCTTCCCCGTGTGAGCTGGGGGATACTGCCCTCTTATTGACAGTTCAGGAGCACCTTCCTCAGGTGAAATTTCATGAATGTTAAAGGGAACTTTTAGTGCAAGTTTTCGTTTAGAGTTTATTCATTTAGGTACGTAAATATTTCATAGAATCATTTCGTTTGGAAAAGACCCTTAAGATCATTGAGTCCAATTTAAGCCTTTTTTTTTTTGCTGTAAACCAAAAATATTAGAGCTATAAGCATCTGGTGAAATTCTGAAGTGATATAAAGCACAGCAGAGTGATGTGCGAGTGTCTTGCAAAATGCAAGCAGCCAGCATTGCTTGCGTTGAAGTTGTTCTTCAGGTTTTTTGTGAAAAGTATTTAGTCTTGCCCAATGTGGAGAAGGGTTTTTTTTTCTTTTTTATTTTCCCTACCTCTCTGGCTCCTCCTAATCAAATTACAAACTGAATTAGCTCAATGAAAAAAGACTTCTCTGAGACTGCAACTTCTCAGAAGTTTTGACTTCATCCCCGGAAAAGGCTATTGGTCTCAAGCTGCTTATTCGTTTCAACAGTTGACTCAGTTCAGTAGTGAAGTAAGAAGTATACTGTGTTGTTGTGGTTTTTGTTGGTCTCGGTTGCTTTTCTGCGTTCTAAAAAACTTTTCAACTTCATGTTTCCTAGTCTGATTTAGCACATAAAGACATAATTTTATTTCTATGTTTTCTAATTGCACTTGTATGAATGTTCAAGGGGGCATACACTAGCAACATGAAGTAAAAATAGCCTACTAAGTAGAAAACACTGCAGACACATTCAGATTTCTGATTTGTATCAGCTGTATAATTACTTAAATACACATCACGTTACCCCTTAATAGCTGGGGAAAAATAACCGTAGTGTTGAGCTGTGTTCAGATGCAAATAAACAGGTCTTAATTCTTGCAAGTCTGAGACTCACCCTCTCTTAGAAACCAATATAAACCCAGATTAAAATCAGTGACCTCAAACAAGATTTCCTGCTTGCTGATTCTTAAATACGATTAAAATTGACTGAAGTGGGTCCACCCTGAGCATCTTTGGCAATGTCTTTTCACATCTGGCCAGATGTTTGCTGTTGTCATGCCAATGCCCGGTGCTAGAGTCTGATGCATCAGGAGGAGTGTGAAGGCTGGGCAAGAAGCAGAGCACTAAGATCTTCCTGGCTCTTGCTGAACTGATGGTCCAAGACCTGTAGCAGATCTTTTCTCAGAGCCTGGAAGAATAACCAGGATGCGCTGTGGAGCCTAGAAGGGACGACTAATGATGATGGTGGGGTTTTCCTTCTTCCCTGAGCAGGGTGAGCCTCATCCCGAACACTTTAGAGCAGCTACTGCACCCAGCCACCTTTCAGAGTCATGTAAACCCTCTGGCTCAAAGGTTTCCAGTCGAAGTAAGGGAGATGATGTAATTAAAAAGCAACAACTGTAAGTTAACCCTGCTTTGGACACGTACTTGATCAAGCTCGTGTTCCAGCCAGAAGGAAGGAATTGCCTTTGTCCTGGTTAATGTACGCGCCTGATTCGGATATCTCAACGTCAGGTAACAAAGTTGTCCCTTTCCCTTTCCACCAGAAGCCATGAGAGCTGTCATCTTAAATGTGCGGGGAAACCCAGACATGCTGAGCAATCATTGCTCTTGCAGAAGGATATGTTGATTACCTTCTGTCAGCATTTCTCTATCTTCTATGGTAGACTAGGAAGCTCCAGATCACCACAGCTGCGTTTTTATATGCAGAAACAATATTAGCGATACAGTTTTATGGGCATTTGTCTTGATGGCAAAGCTGAAGTTCTTTGCTTCTGCTTATAGCTACCTTGGTTGTACTCATACAACTCTGCAGATATGCTTTGTATGGAAGCTTTATCGCATCCGGATGAAAAAGAACCAGCCAGCTCCCCGAACCGGTCCACAGTGCCAGCAAGCACAAAATTATAGCAGTGCAATTAGGAAGGACAATTTTGGGAATGGGTATGAGCAGCTGGATGCGAAGGTTACTTTAGCTGACCCTGCTGCTGAAAAATACAGCCCTATACTGCCTCACCAAGTAAAAGGGTTAAAACTTGTTAATCAAAGCAGTCTCAAAGAAAATTTTTGTCAACACGGAGTTCCACAAAGTCTTGAGGCGTATTGTGTGTGTAGAAATGCTTTGCTGGCAATCAGGGTGGAACAGCATCCCAATGGCCAAAGTGCCGTATGGTATAATCAACTGTGTACGAAGCAATCAGCACTCTGAATTTGATCCGTGTGGACTAAAGACATCAGCCTGCCCTCCTTGTCTGACAACTCAAAAAGACATATTTTTTTCAAGAGCATAGATGCTTTTGAAAAAGCAGCTTAGCCTCAGTTGCCCAAGGCTAAGAGTGAAGAGCCCTTCTGAAAGTCAGTAAGGGTTTAATTAAAAGTATGGCTACATGCTGTAAAGAATGAGCCTAAATCCCTTGAAGCACATTTTAGGACATGAAGATGTGTGTAGGGTAAAGAGCCCTGCCTTGTGGTTATCAGATCCAGCAATCCATTTGCCTGTGTGGGACATGTCCGTGCACCAACATGTGTCTCAAAGCAGCAGATAAATGCGTCAGAGCTCCTAAATGCTGCTGAGCCAGTGCAGAAGTGCCTGTACCCCCTTCAGGCTCTTGAGATTTCGGGATCATTGCAGGCAGAGGCACCTGCCTGTCTTCTCCCGTCCATCTCCTCCGTATCCTGTGTTTAAGCATGAACTGATTCCCAAACATTGTGGGTGATCAATTGCTAGAATGAGACGAAGGCTCATCCTCTGCCTTTGTGGGGTCAAGCTTGAAAGGGAAGAGGCCTCTTTGCTCTCTTGGGGATAGTGACCTCATTGCTGTTTTCTGCCTTTTCTGTTTCGGTGGTATGGTATGTAAATATTTCATTGTGTTTCAAAACAAAGCGATAGCTGTTGAACAACTTAAAACTTCTTTGTGTCTGCTGCCTTCTTGGCTTATGAGATGATCCGTTCAGTCGAATGTGTCATTTCAAAGCAAATTAAAGGATGGGAAACAACCAAATGAGTTTTATCTATTCAGTTAGGCTCTTAAGCTGACGATGCAGCCTCCTAGATTTAGCTAGGAGCTGCTGTTTTACAGCGGGCAGCTGCTGGCTTGATACCTGAGTAGCAATGGTTAATTAAGGCAACATTTCCAGAATAAGATTCAGGAACACAGGTAGAGATGTTCTGTGATCCAACTCACAGCAGGTCGTGCTAACATTAAATTCATGCTACAGTTCCCCCTTCACTGATTTTGTACATCAGTTCTGGAGTACACCATATCTGTTCTGCCTTTGTCAAAACATACGTATAACAAGGAAGTTGTGTCTACAGCGGTAGTGAGCATAGCAGTGAGTTAAGAGAAGAAAACATTGGGTATGAGTGCTAATCTATGTCAGAAACCGAAGGAATGGATTGGATGCTAACTTTGATGTGTTTAAGTCACTAGACCCATATCCTCGTGAAAGAGAACTGTATAAAGGCTGTGGAAGATAAGTTCACTGTGTCACATCCCCTTTGGTCTGGCACCGGGACACTTGGCACTGCAAAATCCTGCTCCAGAAAAGGTGCTTTAGGGTGATCCCATCATGCAAGTAAGACAAATAACTGCTTGGCTTTCAGGAGGCTTTGAATCAAGCCCTTCAGAAATGAGAGAAAGGTTCAAAAAGCCTCAGTGTTTTGCTTGGGACTCATAAAGCTGCTACTTCCATGTATTGTTTTCCTGTTGCAGCTGGCAAAATATTTCTGTATAAAAAGAAGTGTTTCTTCTGCCCTCCCTGTTCCTCCTGTATGGCTTCACAACCTAAAGCCTGACACAGTAGGTGTTTTTGTGGTGGTAAGCGATGACTTCACAAACACAGAATTGGCATATTGCTGCAAAAATCAGAAGGGAATAGGCAGTGGGGAGAAGATGCTATGTTTATACTGGGTGAGATAATGCAGAGGAAAGTTCAGGAATGATTTGGTAGGAGGCTTTGGTCTGGTTACAGTGCCAGTGTTTTGCCAGAGCACCTTCCCTCTGAAGGGAAACCTCTTGCAGCAGTCAGGGGCTAGCGGGGCTGGTTCCCAGGCTCTCTGGCTATTAACTGTGTGTCTCTAGCTTGCCTCTGCTTCTCTAAGTCCCTTTTTAGAACATGGATTTATGTGTTGAGTGAGCAGTTTCTGCTGGAGTTGTTGTAGGCTGTGTGAAACGGCTGGGATTGGCACTGTGAGGTGAAACAAAACAATACCTCAGATAGAAACCAGGCTGTGTGAACACAAGGCTGGAAATGACCTCCTTAGGGTGCCTGGGTTTATTCTTGTGCTATTGCAGGAAACTGTATCATGCAGACCCTTTCATAAGCTTAGCGTGCTCACAAGTAGCTTTTTTATTTTCCACCGCAACTGTTAAACGGCC
This sequence comes from Rhinoptilus africanus, assembly GCA_013400135.1. Taxonomy (NCBI): domain Eukaryota; kingdom Metazoa; phylum Chordata; class Aves; order Charadriiformes; family Glareolidae; genus Rhinoptilus; species Rhinoptilus africanus. The sequence continues at coordinate 279,910 of VXBO01002026.1, forward strand.
CTTCCAGAGACTGACTTCTCTAGTGGTTAAATTATTTAATATTGAGCATAAGCTGTCCACGTTTAGACTATTGCTGTGTTCTCACTGATGTGGTTTCTCCAGGGTTTGCTTCCACTTGATGTACTTATAAAATGTAGTCACATCTCTGCGGTCCCCTGGTTTTACTAAATGAATACTCTAAGCTCTTCTGGTCACCCCACTGGAACTAGGCAGAAGCTGTGGTGTGGAGCCTGTTGTTTCAGCCAGAACACACTCCTGCCAGTAATAGCTACACTGGGAACGGTGGTTTTGGGTGATAGAAGCTGTTTCTGCACTTTTTCCTGATACTCCTTTGTCACAAGGGTTTTTCCAGCCTCTAAGTGTTGTAGCCTAAACATACTATGGAAAAAGGGGCTCAGATTACACTGGCACCTCCTTATGTTGTAACACCCTGTTCTTTTGCGTCCAGTTGAGCACTATATACTGTGGTTTCATCTATTTTTACTTATAGAGCTACCTTTCAGTGTGAAGCTGTATTTTTAGCATGTAAATAATATAGGTAGAATACAGTGCACTGTTGTTTGGGGGTTTTATACAAAGTTTGGTTTATTATACACAGCCTTCATTCTTCTAGCTTTTGTGTCTTTGCTGCAGGGTGGAGGTTGGGGGGGTGCTGCATGCTGTGACAGTTGGTCAGGGAACACACGGGATGGGTTTGGCATGCATGGAGGGCTGGGAAGCACTGTGGCACTTGCATATCTGCCAGAATTCTGGGCAATGTTATCATGAGTTAAGCAATACTGATATTTAAGGACTCGTCTTTGTTTCAGAGCTCTACTGAATAGGCACGGTTTAAATAGGACTACTGTTTCAAGCTGTTGGCTGCTGCAGGAAGCTAAAACATAATTTTAAATTATTTTTCAGCCATCAGAGTTGCAAAGGCAAAAATATGATTTTTCCAAGAGACGATCAGGAGCACTCTGCAGAGAAGGTATGGGTTACGGGGTGGGCGGTGGCACAGGATTTCTGGAGCCTTGATTCAGGGGTGGGAAATTCTGTCTATAATGATTATATCTAAATTTGAGGAAAGCTAGTGGGTAAAACCAAATTTCTGAGACAATCTTTGAGCAAATGCTTCTGGCGCTGGAGGAGTAGTTACTATTGCCACCTTAACATGATCGTATCGGGCTAAGCCAGGGGTCCCCAACTGACGCCTGCTACATACAAGTACCTCTCCTTAACCCTGCTCCTTTCCCAGAAGAAGCCAGGTCAGAACAAGGATCTGTGGCTGGAGGGAGGACAGGCTTTACTGCAGCCCCCTTCCCAACACAGCAAAGCAGCCTCCAGAAATCAGTGAATGGCAGAGCATGCTCTGTGTTAAGCCCGTGTGTGAATTGTGTGTTGGATGCTGGCCAGAGTATTTGATGCATCATATAATAAGGCTTTTTCATGCCGTTCGTTTGTTCTTTTTTATCCCTCGATTTTGAAACCAGCAGCGGTACAGGTTGTGCTTGGGGGGTTTTTTTGTGATCAACACCTTGGAGAGGTGTACTTGGCTCTGTCTTTTCTCAAAGGTGGCAAGCAAGAAATGGCAACCTCTTGCTTGTGACCTCCTTTTGGAAAGGCTGTATTTTGAACATGCCACGTACGCAGTTGTTAATCTATAGATAGTTATTTGCTGGAGAGAATTTGTGTTTGGGCTGGTAGAATTTCTTGTAGGAAACTTCTATTTCTAAAACCTCTTTTGTTTCAAATCGTAACACAAAAAGCCAACATTTGTATGTGATCTGTTGAGTTGAAACGGTATCTCTCAAACACACACACAAAAAGCTGGGCATTGTGGTATCAATACAATAACACTGCAGCAAGAAGTTGATGTTGAAATGAATTTCTAAGTATGTTGGAACTAATTGAAATGCTTTCCTTAAACTTTGTATGTTAGTTTTCTTAACATGCGGAGATGAAATGGACGTGTTCCTGCAGAACGCTTCATTCTGGACAATTTCCTATCAGCAAACCCACTTCATTTTATTTATTTTTTTAACCAGAGTAGTCACAGTTTGGGGAAATGCAAGCACCACTTGCTTTCGTCCTGAACTGGACCTCTCTTTGTTAATCACCTCCATCGTTTCGGATTAAACCGGTAGGACTAGCGCACTGCTGAAGTACGACAACCTGCAGTTCCCCAACTCGGCTACTGCATGAGAATAACAACTCTGCAAAAGCTGCCAGAGGAATTCACCGAGAGCTATTCCTATTTCAGCAGCGCATTCGTCGATGGCCGATACATGGGGTAACCTGCTCCAGAAACTGTGCTCCTACCCTCACCCCGAAGCGGAGCCCTTGAATGAAGCCCTGGGCGCTGGCAGTAGAACAACAGAGAACCTCCTTAAGAGGGAAGAAAGGGGAGGAGAAATCGTTGCTCTCTGGCTGTAGCAACCCCACCTCTCGGTTATTTCATCTTCCTTACAAGGCTAAAGCGAGAAGCTTTCCTCTGCTGCCTGGGTCCTTTAAAAGCTGCAGACAAGCCCCGAGGATCCCGGTGGAGTGCAGTCGGGATGGGAGGCTGACAGAGCTGGGGAAGGAGGAACTGGCGTGAGCCCTACGGGCAGGCTGATGCTCTCCAGAGAAGTGTGACAGTGTCCTCTGAATTCTAAACCAGGTGCTCACTGATGCAGAGCTTCCAAAGAAACATGAAACCAAACCCAAAAAGAAATAACTGAGGGGGAAAAAGTGCAACATGAGAGGTAAATATGTTTTTCATCGGGAAAACAAAAATGAACTGGTTTTATTTCATTTGAAAGTCATTACTGTAGTAGATGTCTAAAACTGGGGGCTAACATCTGAATAAAGACTTTGGTCTGGCTGACTTCAAAAGCCAGTGTTAAAAAATCGGATCAACAGATGAATTCAGGTGTGTCTGAAGAAATTTTGAATTTTATCTTTAGGCATTCACACCTGCCAACTTTTTTAAAACCTGCTTTTCTGATATTGCTAAAGGTTTTTGAGAAGTAGCATGCATGTTGCTTTGAAGGGGAAAAAAAAAAAGGAGAAAAAAAAAAGAGTGGCAGAACCAAAACCTAAACTGAGAATATGGTAAACTGTCGCCAGTGAGACACTTCAAATACTCCTGTATCCCTGCAATAGTGCCATTTCTTCAGAAAGATCCATGACCTACTGAGCTGGAATATCTGTTGACATCTGGTTAATGTTACTGTAGCTGGTATTTGGGATTTAGGGTTAGGGGTTTTTTTCCAGTTTAATTGAAACAAGCTGAGATTGTCTGCGCATTCTATGAATTGTTTCCGTGCTCTGACCATCTAGTCTCTCTGAAGGGTAATTCTGTGACTGCTGAATCTGAACGGGAAAAGAGGAAACACCTTGATAGTTCAAAACTACAGCCCTTCTTTGAGTCATGCTGCCAGTGAAAATCAGAGTGGCTGAAAGGTGGAAGACTTTGTCCCTTGTCTGCAAATGCACCGAGACAAATGTTTTGTAAATAAGATACTACTGACTTTAGCATAACTGTAAGTTATAATACTTGGGCTTCTGATTTGCATCTTTGCAATCCTAGATGACTTACAGATGCTTTTATTCACCAGATAAAAGGAAAAACTGGCCTTTTGAGAGTAACTGCTGGGAGCTCTGACAAAGCAAGAGACCAGAGGATTACTACACCGCTCCTGCAGATTCTCATCTAAGGCATCTGGTCAGCCGAGGTGTCGGTTCAGCAAGCAAGGATGGAAGTGCTACGCCGTTCCTCGGTCTTTGCTGCAGAGGTGATGGAGGTTTTTGACAGGTCTCCCACTGACAAGGAACTTGTGTCACAAGCCAAGGCTCTCTGCAGAGACTACATAAATTCAAGGCTAATTCGAGCAGGTGTCAGCTGGAGCAAACCCGAGTACAATGTACCGGTGCCTGGCGGTAAGCTGGCCGAGGTGTCCACCATACTGCTGCGACTAGGTAAGTCCTGCAGGTATGAGTGGGAACTGAAACTATGTGGAGCAATTCAGACCAGACTAAGGTTTCTGGAACTTATGAGTGCCAACTTGGGAGTTCCAAGTGCTTTTCATGTGATGATATGGAGGTTTTTCTTCTCTGCTTTTGGGCATTTAGTTTTGTTTTTGTTGATTTTCCCTAAACAGCTCCTTTACTTGCATTGCATCAGTCCCTTGGAGCACTGCTCAGCACCATTTTTCTGCAGAACTCCTTTTTTCTGAGGACTTGCTACAACTTAAAAGTATGACACAGTCCAAGAAAGCCCAACAGCAAACTCATTTTACCTGCATAAGACCCCAGCTGTGTAACAGTTTTCACAGAAGTTTCAGTAGTCTTTCTCAGCTTGGCGTTTTAACGGGCCTTGCAGTGTTTTCTCCAGATGCGGGTGACTTGGCTGCCATGATGCAACCCAAGCTGGCATCTGGTAGAGTACTGCTACATCTAGACTTGGGCTTCATCAGTTCCTTGCCGAGCTGCAAGGACATTAAATCTGGGGGGTAGTTGCTTAGACCACGTGTGTTGGAGATCTTATAAAAGCTGTTTTCAATGACAGTGTGATTGATTTTTTTTTCCTTTGCCTACCCTAATCACTCAGCTAGACATGAGTTTTCTTGCTTTTCGTTGTAGCAAGGAGGAGTTGGCTGCTGTTGCCTGGCTGTTGGGCACTGCCATTCGGTGCCCAAACTAGCCAGCCTCCCCCACGGACAAGTGACTGCTGGGGTCGCAGGGAGTGCGATCTGAAGGTTATGCCTGTAGGCTGCTACACGAAGATACACACTGCAGTCGTGCTTGTACCAGGAGCATCCTCTAAATGCTGTCAGTTGCCTGGCCTTTTGCTTTAGGTTTTATCCTCCTGCATGCTCAAGTCAAGCTATTTTGTCTTTTGGGATCTCAACATCCTCATTCTTGGAAGTTGCTTCCAACATTCCTCTTTGCCTGCAGGCTGGTATGTTAGTTCACATCTGGCTTGGAAACTACCACTAGCATTTGCATCTGACTTAATTATACCAAAGTTCAAGTAAGTCAGGTGAAGTAACCTTTAGCTGGGCCTAAGAAACTCAGGACCAGGCTGGTCTCCCCACTTTCTCCCCTTTCTTTCTACTTCTCTTTGATATTATACCAAATTTCTTTTTGAGGCATAACTTTTTTCCTTTTGACTGACCTTTTTTTTTTTTTTCTTCATTAATTCTTTTTCACTTTTTCACTCCTATGCTGACTTCTATTTTTGTTTTTAGCGGTTATTTGATCTCTCTGGTTTTTTTTTTTTTGCTCTTCTGTCAATCTCATTGCCTTTTTATCCTCCGTTTCTTTTCTGCCTGGGTTGCGGGTTGAGATTTGCTTGCTTTCAACCAGATCTTCTGTGGGTGGGCAGGAGCATGGTAAAGGGCAAACAGGTGGCAGACTGGATCTGAAGGCGTCTCCTGGATGATGCTCCTGTTACTTATTCCTGTCCAGATGGAAAGATTTGGCTGATAGCTGCAGGAACTTGGCACTTTCTCTGAGCAAATCTGTTTGGAGGCAGCCATGTGGTACCCATGCAATAAGAAGGGTGAGCAGTCCTCCTTATTAGGATGAAGAGTTGTTTCTGAACTGTTTGTTCAGAAATGCCGCCTGCCACATGGCTTGTCCCGTTCTTTTCCCCTTTTCGCCAATAAACCAGTACAAGGCTGAGTGGTATCCAGCCACCTGCCAGGAACAGTAGTCCTTAGCTGCTTACCAAGCAGCGCAACAAGCCAAACCAGTTTTTTCTCCATGATAGTGCTGAGAAGCCTGTGAAGATGAGAAGTCAGAGTATTTCCTAGCGCTCTTGCGCATGCTGAGGCAGTAGAGAGTCTGATGGGCTAGCAGAGGTGCTGGGCACAGGCGGTGCAGCTGCAAAGTCTTGGGGAACGAGGGCCCATTAGCTCAGTGAGGCTTAGCAGCTAATTGATGCAATTAATGAGTCAGAGGTGGTAAAACCTAATCGTATGGCCAAATGAGACACCCCAGGCCAACCTGCCATATGTGTCAGAGGTCTGGTTTATCTGAACTTGTCTCTTCTCTCGTTAAGGCCCAAGCAAGTGCCATTGCAGCTCTGCACTGAGATTCTGCATGTGGGAACAGTCACTGTTGCCCTACTTGTTCCTCTGTGATTACTGGAGGAAGAAATTGCATTAAATGTTGCTAAGTGCACAGTTAGGTATCTGAACATGGACACTGAAGACTGCCACCAATGCAAGGTGCTGCTGGAGAGGTCCTGGGGCTACTGGGGCAGGGAGTGTGTGAGCCTGGGATACTTTCCTGGGCTTTTCTTCCTCTGCTTCGCTTCTCTGCCCTGTCCATTGCTGCAGGGCAGGGCCTGCTTTAGCAGCTCTGTGTGTCTCCAACCAAAACCTGATTTCATCTGGGGCCTCCAGGCACTGCTTGTTGAGAGCTGTAACAGTGGCAGGCTACCAAGTGCTGATCCCAGCCTCCCGTGCCTCCCTCTCAGCTAACCACGGGCAGGGCTATCCCCGTTTCCTCGCATTTACAGGGAAGCCTGTGCTCTTCCTGCAAGGAGAAAACAGCTGTTAAGTAGTGCGAGTAACGTTTCCCCTTATCGGGGCTGAACGTGTGTTGGCAGGGTTTCCTCTTGCCATCAGATTGTGTGGGACAATCCCACGTGCACAAAGGGCCTGGAGAGCCTGTCTGTCAAATTCTGTAGAGCTGAGCTTTGCCCGCGCTGTGCTGAGTGCCCGTTAGATGAATTGAGGTCGAATAGCTAATGACTCTATAACAAGCTCCTGACTGGGGTGTCATCTTCTTTTTCAGTCCCAGTCTAAATGAAATTTTCAGGGGGACCAGTTGCCCTCTGACTAGGGCAAGTCATCTGGGTCTTGCAGAGGGATGTAAAGCTGTGGTGACAGCTCTCCTCTTCCCCTGGGTGCTCCAGAGCACCCTTGTGCAGGAGAAGGATGCAGAGCAGGGTGTCCTAAATCTAAACCAAATCGGATTCTCCATGAACAAAGGGCATTGGTACCCTGCAACGTTTGCGTTGTGTAATGCTCCTGCAGCAGCTGTGCAAGCCTCATGAAGTGTCTGTAAACCCGTATAGAGAGAGAAATCCGTTGGAAACTGGGCTTTGTAATTCAATTGCTCAAAAATATTTTGTTTTGCTAGAGAGGAAGGGCTTTACTGTTGTTGCCTGAGGTTCATAGCACAAACCTGTGGGAGGAGATTCTCTGCTTATCCTTGGTATTTCCATCTTGGTCTTCAAGCTAGCCTGACACCTCCAACAATATCCCATCTGGAAAGAAAACAACCCGGAGGTTACAGCATGTGTGTGCGTGTACTGAGAACATGGTTGCTGAGGAGTCAGCCAGACAAATGAACATCTCTTTAACCATTTGGAGGAGAGAAAGAAGTCCAGATTGTCACTGTATGAGGGTAAAATAGCTGAGCTGATAGTTGCTTTGCTCAATGTTGTGCAGCTCTGGGTGGATCCTTGGCTTTCATCAGCCTCCAACATTCTTGAGTCACTCTCATCTTGAGGCTTTGTCTCATAGGGTGTTGAGAAAGGGCGTATCTCTCAAAAGCTTATGTGGATGTACATGCTTCCTTTTTGCTTCTGAAGAAAAATGAGATGGCTTTGTTTTCCTGAGGCTCATCTGCTGTGTTGGAGGAAAGGCAAGCATCCAGCCTGGAAACATCACTTATATTGGAGATTACTGCAGCCACACCACTGGTACAGGGCCACTGCCTGTCCCTGCTCTCTTTAGAAGTCCCAGGCACAGGGTTTATTAGGAAAGCAGGATGCAGGTGGCAGGGGATTGCACCTAAATGAGCCTAAGTGCTCTGCTGCTTATCTAAAATAAGGTGGAGCTGGGGTTAAGTCTCTTCAGCTGGAGGAATATGTGGGGTGGCCCCAGCTGTAATTCCTACATGGTGAGAGCAGAACTTGGTGTTCCGTGTGCTGACTCCAGGCTGTTTGTTTCCAGGGGATGAGCTGGAATACATTCGTCCCAACGTCTACCGGAATATCGCCCGCCAATTGAACATCTCGCTGCACTCAGAGACAGTGGTGACAGACGCCTTCCTGGCAGTAGCTGCTCAGATTTTCACTGCAGGTATTGTGCCCCGACAGATATGCAGACAGGGCTGGGAGGAAACAAACAGGATGGAGCCACCTCCCCCAGAGAAAGCTTGTTTTTGGGATGGCCTGTAAGGTGGGGCATGGTTTCTGAAAGGGCTGTGGGCAGTTTGGCGCTGCACACTGCCTTAACGATTTAATGAGAGCTCCTCTCATTAAAGCTCTGTTGTTCTGGCAGGGAAAAGCTCTGTTTTATTATATCCTCCTGGCAGGTTCTCGCTCATTCTAGAAGGCATCTCCTGCCCTTCCTCATTAGGAGGTAGTGTTACCTCATTGCACAGGGAGGTCGCTCATTCCAAGCTCCTTTGCTCACCATTGGCAACTGGAGAAGATTCATTACATGGGAGTCTCCCTTGTTCCAGCTCACACTGCTGAGCCAGAACCAGCTCATCACAAGGGAGTTCCTCTCTTTCTGGCTTCCTTTTCCCCAGCGATAGCCAGAACTGCAATGGAACCTGCCTCTTGCAGTTGCTGCTTCTCCGTTCTCGTACTCGGAGAGGCAGGAGGCTCAGTCCTCGAGGCTAGCTGTTCCAGACAAGCAGGGGCTGGTAAGTAAGCAGCTTTCTTACTGCTTAGATGTGAATGTTCTTCTGCTTCTGTTTGACTGGTTCCAGAGATGATTGTCAAAAGCAAAGGTACGTTTTGTGCTGCGTTCCTGCAAAGGAACTTCAGCCTCTCTGAAAACAGTCCCTGCCTGCGATTGGGAATGCGGTCTGGGGGGAATCAAGGGAAGAGAAATAATTTACTTGGAGATTTATGTCAGACAAGTCCTGAAACGGTTGTAGGTTTTCTGCAGCGTGTCATTGTGTTGTTCATGGAAGGGATAGTAGATGTTAGAGACTGGAAACAAAACCAAAACAAACAAACTCCCCCCCCAAAGACGGTGACATTGACATGGGAAGTGCCACAGGAGGCAGCTGGTACAGGATAGAAGTCCAGGTTTCTGTTGTACTTCCAATTAGGCTTCCTCACTCGAAAGATTTTTATCTCTATTATCAGCCATCCATCTTTCTGCATATGCACTGCATGGGAACCACTGACACCCTAGCCCTGTGCTGACATCCTGGACTTCAGGTCTGAAGTGTGTTGTGCTGGAAAGCACAGATCCTCTCCAGAATCACGACAGGTGACAAAATAGATCTCTGAGAGGCACTGCAAAAGCACAGTACCCAGCGGGACAAGTAGGGCAGATTTATTCCCTGGATCAGCGAAACTGAAACTGTGCCATAAAAAATGGATGTAATTGGATTCTGTAGCTAGTACTGCAGCCCTCGGGATCCTTTCAGAGCATGTCTGGAATGCAGATTGCCTTTGCACGGGGCTGGCTTGGGAGGCCATATGGGCTCAGAAGGCAAGAGCTGGGCAAATATGGCAGGAATGTCTGAGCGTGGCTGTGTTCAAAGTGCAAGTGCCCCGTCTTGTCACTTAGCGATGAGCTTTTCTTGCGTCATGGCTTACAGAAAGACAAAGGTTGAGTTTGCAGACTCAGGTATTTGCATTGCAGGTAAGTAGGTTATCTTCTTAGATGACTGTAGCTGACTACAGCAGAGCTGGCCTACCTCCAAAGCTGAAGTGACACAGGGAATTAAGCCAGAAAGGTGGATGGCTGTAGGTGGAGCAGGATGTGTGTGCTGCTATGCTGCATAAACATGATGCTGGGGGCAAAGCCCTGCTGGCTTCTGGGAGTCCTGCTCTCGCCAGTATATATTGTCAGATCCACCCTTGGTGCCTGGCAAGGTCATGGAGCAGNCCAAGTTAGGTGTGAGCATTGATCCTCTTGAGGGTAGGAAGGCTTTACAGTGGGATCCGGACCGATGGTCCGAGGTATAAAGTTCAACAAGGCAAGTGCTAGGTCCGGCACTTAGGTCACAACAACCCCATGCAGCGTTACAAACTTCGGGAAGAGTGGCTGGAGAGCTGCCCACAGAAAAGGACCTGAGGGTGTTGGTCGACAGCCATCGGAATATGAGCCAGCAATGTGCCCAGGCAGCCAAGACGACTAACAGCATCCTGGCCTGTATCAGCAATAGTGTGGCCAGCAGGGCTGGGACAGTGACTGTCCCCCTGTATTTGGCACTGTTGAGGCCCCACCTTGAGTGCTGTGCCCAGTTTTGGGCTCCTCACTACAAGAAGGACATTGAGGTGTTGGAGCGTGTCCAGAGGAGGGCTACGGAGCTGGTGAGGGGTCTGGAGGACAAACCTTACAAGGAACGACTGAGGGAACTGGGGTTGTTTAGCCTGGAGAAGAGGAGGCTGAGGGGAGCCCTCATCACCCTCTACAACTCCCTGAGAGGAGGTGGTAGCCAGGGGGGTCGGTCTCTTCTCCTAAGAAACAGCCGATAGGACAAGTGGAAACGGCCTTAAGTTGCACCAGGGGAGGTTTAGGATGGATATTAGGAAAAATTTCTTCACCAAAAGGGTTGTCAAACACACAACAGGCTGCCCAGAGAACTGGTGGCATTGCCATCCCTGGAGGTATTTAAAAGCCAGGAGACGTGGTGCTGAGGGACATGGTTTGGTGGTGGTTTTGTCAGGGTAGGTTAATGATTGGACTTGATGCTCTTAAAGGTCCCTTTCAACCTCACCGATTCTATGATTGAGAATTGCAATTTTTGGTGTTCTTCAACTTCTTAGCTCGGGAGTCAAAGTGAAAAGTGGATGGTTTAAAATGCTTTTGTTGAAAGTAGAGCTAGAAATTGTAACTCTTGGTTCTAAACGGGGGGTTTTCAGGATCATAAGAATGGGATCTGGACTCATCCCTTTGAGGCTGGCAACGCTAGAGAGTTTGGGAACATAGCAGAAGCCCAGGCTCAGGCTCCGTTGCTAGTGCTGCCCCTCGTCTGGGGACACGGTGCTGCATAAATGGCTGGCAGCTGGCTGGCTGCACAGGGGATGGGTTCAAACCTTCCTGGTGCTCTGTATGCTCTGTTTTCCCTTCTTTCTCATTCCTGCATCAGAGGAACTAACAGGATTACACGTGAGCATGAAGCTAGGGTTGCGTATTCGATTTGGTTTATCAATTTGTTATTGTAATTTCTCTTGCTACAGTGCTGCTGAGTGGTAGAGGGGGAGGAGTTTGCTGATTTTTAACATTCCTGGATCTCAACTGCAGTCTCAAGACTCGGCATTTAATCCTAAATCCAGCAAATCAGAGTTGGCTGTGGCAGCCAGACATTCATTCCTAATTTTTTTCATAGTTCAGAGGAAAGAGGCTCTTATTGAGCAACGGAAACCAGAGACTCAAGTGCAGTCTGAGGTTTTGTGCCAATTATCAACAACTAAAGCATCTCAGCCTGTTTTTCACTATCCGTTTTATTAAGAACAGCTACAGTCCGACACTGCAGTTACCTAGACAGTCTGGGGAGCCCCATTAGTCACTCGCCATACCTTTCCAGCAGGGGAGTGAGGGATTTTGACCCTATCTTGCTGGAGCGGTTTTCTCCATAATCTTTTACGTGGCTTTCTTCCTCTCTCTGGTCTGGTTTTGAGTCTTTACACTGTAACTCTGCCTGTGCTTGCTTCCTGTCCGCACTGTCCACAAGTCGTGACAAAGCACAAGCCCTAGATGGACCTCTCAAAAAGGCAAGACTGAGGACATCTGGCATTCTTTTTGGTCCCACTGCAGGAGTACATTGTGCCATATTTGACTTTACAACATTCTCTTTTCCAGTTATCTCAGGTTTGGCTTTTCTCTAGTGTAGCAAGGACAGCTTGAATCCTAATTACAGCAAGATTAACAGCTGAGAATACAGGCAGAAGGTGAGCAGGTCACAGAGGCTCAAGCTGTATTTTAATTCCCTGTTTCCATACAACCTATTAGTTATTTGGGCTGAGGAGAGCCCATGTGTATGGAGACTGGCACTGCAGAGCCCTGACCTGCTTTGGATGTTGAAGGATCTGCAGCAGTATCACCACTGTGACAACACTGCTGGTTCTGGTGTGTGGTCCAAAGCTGCTCTGCGGCCAGCAGGAGACTTTCAACTGACTTTAACAGGCTTTGGATTGAGGCCTGGCTGAGCTGGTATTTACATTAGCTGTTTAAATAAATCCCAGAAGGACAGAGTCACTTGGTGGAAAAACAAGTAGAAAAAGGAGGTGCATTTTCCTTTCCTGAAGGAAACAGTTTCTTCCAGTTGGTAAGAGCTGCTAGGCATGAGGGCTCTCTAAAACCTTTCATCGTGGTTTTGTATTGGTTTGGGTGCTTGTCATTTATTAATCAAGGGTGCTTGGGCTGAAGTGAACCCTGTGCAACTGGGTTGCATGGTTAATGGGTTCTCTGCAGGAGCAAATGCTGTTCGAAATGCATCCCACTGCTTCCTCATCCCTTAGGCCTTACGAGTTGAGCTTCCTGCCTTGTGCAGATCCTTCTTGGCTTCATTCTCTCCACCAGTATATTGTGTCTGGCTGTATTCTCCCAGCATTTCCCAGCCTTGAAATGTAGCACTTGATCGTGTTTCTCTTAGGTCTGAGTGGCAAGTTGGGGGTTGATGCTGAGTGGAGCAGAGGGAAGTTTATTTGGGTAACCTTGGATAGTGTGGTGCTCTGAGACTCTGTGCAGTTGTGTCTCGTGGCTTCTTGAGCCCTCCCCTGGGGCAGGCAAGCTGAAACGCAGCGGGAACGCTTTCAAGAGCGGTCCTCTCCTGCTAATTCATTTTCCCCTGGGCTCGCCAGTGTTTACATACCTTCAGCTCTGTGACTGGCCTTGAGTCTGCAATTTGTATTTCTTATTTTTTAAAATGCCTTCTAAGCAGCTTTTCACTTTTTCTGGGTCCTTTTGTTGCATCTCTGTGAGCAGGAGTTCCAGAGCTTTCTCTGTTTTGATCACTCCTTTCTGGACCAGTTTTCCACTCCCTCTTGTCATTAGCTCCTGTGGATGCTAGTCCACACAGTGGGAAGCTGTGAATAGATTATCTCTCTTGGTGATGAGTGCCCGTCTTGCCCAATGTGGATGGCAGCCAGACCTCTAGAGGAATTTGGAGTGAGACAATGTGTAGTCTCTGCTCATGTGCCAGATGCAAATCCAGCTTAAGCCAAGGGATGCATCAAGCTAGTGTCACCCTAGCCTGGGCATCACAGGGGACAGAGGCACTGCCCTCCCAGTAGATTGTGCTCCTCTACCCCTTCAAGGGAACCCTTGAGAGAGAAAAGTTAATGGAGCTGGTGTCCTGGAAAAGTGCAGATGAGGGCTGCTGTGGCCCTCTGCCTGTGGCTCGATGGCTGCTGGACCCCTCCTGGGGCAGAGGGGCCAGCCACAGGCATGGCCCGGCTTTGGTCTCGAGCTGCTGCTAGAGGTGTCTGCTCATCCCTTGCTTCAGGGCTCCCCTACCACATCTTGTGTGAACAAGAGCACCCTGCCTGTCTCGGGTGAGGAACCCAGAGTGCTGTCTCCATCTGCTGTCTCCAGCAGTGGCTATAGGAGTTTCCATGCAGAGAAATCGGGAGGGGATTTCCTCCTCTCCCACTCCCATGGCCCAGCTATGCTGGTAACGGGAAAAGTAGACTGAACAATTGGTTTGACCCTTACAGACATGCTCCGCAAAGAGGAGGACAATGGGAAGTGACCGCTGAGCCCTTCGCACCCATCACCACGATAAGCATCAGCTTGTCCTCTTTCTGCTGTCCCTGTGAAAGAGAGAGAGAGTCTGTCCGTGTACTGGGGCAGCATTCGCCTCCTGCAAGGCCTGCAGAAAGCACTGCTACATACAATGCTGGCAAAGAAGCCAGAGGTGAAGGGCTTTCTCTCCATCCTCCCTGGGAGGAGACCCCTAAACTGACACATCTGTAGAGCAAACGGCTTTCCTGTGTGTTAGGGAAATCATAGGTCTATTGAGCTTTTATCTTTCATAGGTTGTGGATACACTTTTTTTCTGTTGGAAAGAGAAACTTGGGTTTAAAACCAAGTTAATTGAGACTGCAGCCATCTTTCTTTACCAGGGTGGCCTCAGCCCCCTTTTAGTCTCTGTTACTGACATGTAAATATTGCAAAACTCATGGACTTGCTTCAGATACTTAAGAAAGAGTGCTGTCAGTAAAAGCTTGGGAATAAGCCAGTGAACTCTTCCCTGGAATTTTGGGTAACTTTGGTTCATGTAACTCAAGATGCAAGGAGCCACACTTCTGCAGGGATGGAGAACTGTAAAAACTGACTTACGCTAAAGCTGAGTGTGAGCCAGCTGAGGCTCTGGTCCGGGAGATTGTGGTCGGCAAGAGGTAACCCCTTAAAGCCTCTTGCATCAGGTGGGGAGGTATCAACCTGCAGCAGGACAACCTCTTTCTTGCCCTCTGTCTAGTGTTTTCTCATGTGGTTTCGTAGCCTCTTCCTGGCTCGTTCTGCTGGCTGTCATGGTGACACGCAATGTGAGAAAGACAGATAAATAGCGCGAATACCACACAGAGGGTGAACTTCCTGAGTGACAGCTCTGGGGAAGGGACACCGCAGGGCCCACTGAGAAAATAAAATCAGAATAAGAGCCAATTTAGCTGTATTAATAACTTCCTCTGATCTTGGAGATAGGGCTGGTGAAGGACAGAGTGTCACACGAGACTCTGAGCCACTGCTCTTGCCGTTGCTACAGAGGCTCACAAAAAGATCACGTGTAGATCTTGATCTTGTATCAGTCATGAGTGAAAAATGGCTTTTCTTAAAAACTGAATGGATTTTCTTCAGTCTAACAAGCCATTCCTGTGGCTGGCATTTGAACAGTTTCTCTAAAGTTTAGGGTTTAGAGGTTTTTATTTAAAAGAAAAAAAAAAGTAATTCTTAAAAGTGTTAGTGTTATTGTCCCTTTTGAGGCTCTAAGTGGAAGGATTGTGGAAATCCTCTGAAACCTGCATGTATTGTAAAGCAATACGGGGAGATCTGCCGTGGTGTGAGGAGTCTGGAGCTCCATCCTGGAGAGATGAGTCAGTGTGCCTGGGGATTGGGGAGCGCATTGACGGAAAGAGGGAGACTCTTCACCTAAATACATTTAAGTTGTATTTAAGGGTTTGCTTTCTTAACTGAGCGATTGCTGAGCACATCCAGTTTTCTGATCCTGTGTTTAACCCGTTCTGGTCCTTAGATCTAGTGACTGAACTAAACTTCCCTTCCTCTCACCTGTTTTCATTCCAGTTGCAACCCACCAAGAATGGGTTTGTGTGGTTTTTAAATACCGGAACTTCACCTGGCTTCTGGCTATGTTTGGGAGAGACCTTGGACAGACTCCGTAGAGACCTAACATCGTAAAATATTTCACAGGATGCTTGTCAAATACCCCTATTCCAGATAATTAAATAAGGGGGGGAATTTAACTTCCTAGCGGACCCAAAGGAAATCCACATGCCGTTGTGCTGTGGTAGTTCTTCTGCATGGGTGCAGAAGGGTTGCATTTCCAGGTCACTGGCCGTGATAAAAGCCTGATGAGAGACTGCTGGCTGCAGTGTTTAAGCATGGAGGATTTATGCCCAGTGGTGTTGGCAAAGTGTGGGGGAGACCCAGGGAGGTTGGCTGGTAGCCAGAGCTGAGCTCAAGCACTTATCACTACCACTAACAGGAAGACGACTGCTGCTGGGACAACCTCCACGGAGCATTCGCTGCTGGCAGGTCAGCCTAGCAGGAAGGCTGTCTTCTGGGAGATTAGATAACTGACTGCGCTCCCTGTACCAGATAGGATATGCAACGTCAAGCGATGAAGGCAGAGTGGCAAAGCTCTTGAAGCTACGTTTTTCAGATGGAGACTGGGGGATACTCCTTACAGCAAGGAGGACGGCCAACCTTCTTAGCCCTGTAGCTTTGCCTCCCTTTTTTGCTCCTGTGTCATGGTAGAACTGGCTGAAGATGCTTATCCCATGCGTGCTTTGTGTGTCACAATGGAAGTCTACTCTGATCTAGGAAAAAAAACCAGGAATGCTTTATCTTCAGGGTGTTTAAGAGTTGTGCTGGCAACAAAACCCCCAGGCTGCTCAGACTCAATCGCCCGCTGTGCAGCACGTGCATGACTGAGAGAAAATGGAAGTATAAACCATGGTGGTGCCTGTCTTCCCTATTTTGAAGGGCTGCTTTGAGAGAGGGGGGTCAAAGCATGCCCAGATCAGATCATTTAATTCTGCTTCTTCAGATGGAGAGTTTTCCCCAGTCCTTGTCCCCTAGTATTTCTTTTCCCCCATGATGAAGAGCATGCAGAACTGTGGCTGCCCCTGAGCTCACAGCTGCCCACGAATGAGAGCCGTTTGACTATTCACGACAGAGCTCTGTGTGCGTGTGTAAATCTGAACAACCTTTCTTCTTTTCACAGGCATAACGTGGGGCAAGGTGGTGTCTCTCTACGCTGTGGCAGCTGGACTGGCAGTGGACTGTGTGCGGCATGCCCAGCCAGCCATGGTTCACACCATCGTAGACTGCCTGGGAGAGTTTGTCCGCAAGACCTTGGTGACATGGCTGAAAAGGAGAGGAGGCTGGGTAAGAGATGCTATCTCCACACACGCAGAGAAGAAAATATCACATTTAATGAAAGTAAGAGTGCCCCCACTGCAGCTTTATGCAGAAAACCATTGAAAGAGATTCTCTTCCACAGCCCTGTGGCCACCACCATCCTACTTACACCTGTGCTAGACTCAGTATGGTTCTGTTACTGCCTCGTGGTCCTGTCCTTGACAACATCAGCTCTACTGGTCCTCGGCTCCCTGCGTAGCTGTGCCAGACTAATTCAGTCCTAACCCACCAGGGTCTCTTCTGTTCCAGACCTGAACATCTCTGGAGCTGCCAGCCATTCATAGCAGGAGACTATAAACAGAGGCAATTCTCTTGGGCAGCTGTTTTTCTAGAAACTGCCAATTCCCCTTTCACCTGCCCCACAGTTCCCCAGGTCAAAGTTTAATATATTAACATGACTTCCCACCATAAGGAATATTAGAGGGATATTAACACCTACTAGTTTGTGCCATTCCCTGACCTGACCCTGCTGATGCTCCGTGAATAATTTATTCTGGTGTAGCGCAAATTGTAGCGCACTTATACTTTGAAGGCCACTCATAACGCCCATCAGTGGTGAGGGAGGGCTCGTGGCTGTATCGCTGGCCTGCTTTGAAACTCTGTGTTGGAGCATGGCTCCGTATCATATGGCTTTAAGCATCTGATTTCTTCGGTTCTCTCTATACCCAATGGAAAACCCAATGTTCCTGCGGAGGATGGTTCTCAGTAAGAGCTGTGGTGGTGCGGAATAGCCAGACACCTTTCTAGTGACCTCCCCAGGAGACTGAGATGACTGGTTGACTGTGTTAGTGGTTGGCAGCTGACTGATGTCTCTGTGCCTGTCTAGCAGGGCTATAGACACTCCTTGGAGCGCTACAGCCGAAAGCACTTTGTTGTACTGCATGGAGCTAAATATTGCCATATGAGAACACCACTGAGCTCGTGGGACATCTTGTTACCAAGGCGTGCACTCTTTTCAGACCGAACCATGGTGGCAAAGTCCCCCCCCTTTCCAAGAGGTGATATTTATTCCTGAGCATCGGGAAATGGTCAGGCTCCCCACCTTGGGCAGACCCAGAGAGAGGTGGATGATGTTCTCCAAACTGAGCATTGCTCCTCTGTGCTGAGGCTTCCCAAGTGTGCCTGTAACGGATTCAGTCACCTGGTTTCTCCAGGTGTGAAGGTACCTTTTTGATGGAGGGCAACTAGAAAAGCAGCATTTTTCCAATTTTGTATCCCTTGTGTTTACCAGGTGTCATTACCTCTTTAAATCATCCCTTCTCTCTCTAAAAATATGTAACCTCGAGGCCAACTGAGTCAGGGAACTCTCTGGTTGAGCTGGAAAGTAACCTTTGATCTGAATGCCCTCATCTGTTTCATTTTGCATCTGCACAAGTAGGTAGGTGAAGAGGACATCCTGGGAAAAGCGACCGATTAAGTAGCACTGTCCTTGCTTGTGAAATCCCTGCCTCCGTATCATTTGAGTCTTACTTTAACTGGGTACCTGTAGGCCTGGTTGAATTGTATTCTCTAAAACATTTTTTGCTTCGGAAAAAACACAGTTTCATTAAAATTGAAATGTTGCATAGGAATATGTCTCCTCCTAGTCTCCAACTAATTTTTTTCTTTCTATTGGTAAAACCTGCATGTTCTGATAAGTTAGCATCTTGTTTTAATTGTTGAATTACATTATTAGAGTGTTTTGATGGTTCCAAATGGATATTTTTGGAAAGTTTGTTGCGTAGCAAGCAAGCCGCAAACCCCTTCCCCTGACCAGAAGTGGTTCTTTGCAGCTGAGGAGATAAGTCCTGTCCACTGCTAGCTCCTTCTGTTGATCTTCCCTCTTTGCATGGCCACCGCATTCCTCTTGGAGTTGCTGAACCCGTGCTGCTTGCTGTCCGACCCTGAGAAAGGGAAGCCAATCTCACTGCCCCCGATCAAACAAAACGACTGTAAAAGCTGCTGGGTTGTGCTTATTACAGCATATCTCCAGTAACCCTGATCAGCAATTTTGGGCTGCAACAAGGAGATATTTTCCCTCTAGAAATTAGTGGGTTCCTTCAGTCTGGGGAAAGGCTGCTAATCCTCTTGCCATCCTGTGCTGTGCTTCCCTGAATGTTCTTCCTCTTGATCCTAGGCACTGCAGCATGAAATTTCCCAGACTTGTTCGCTAATGGGCCAGATGAAACAGCTCTGTAGTGGGGACCCTTTCATCTACTGCCTGACCTAGCTGGTTGTTAGTTTGTCTTGGCATGGAGTTCTGGTTTCCCTTGTGCACATGGCCCCTGTCTCTTACGCATCGGCTGAGGTTGAGGCTGCCAAGAGGAACCAGTGTACTCCAAGCTGTTTCAGAAAAGCCACCGTGGAGACCTTGGAAAGGGATTTGAAAGTCTTCACTCAGTAGGAGGTTCCCGTACTGCTTCCGTAGGGTGGAGAAAGACCCTACTCCCCAATGCCCAACCTAAAACAAACCTCTTAGGAGAAACAAGAAATGTTTAACCTTTTGAAGCATCATTTCTCCCTTGGGAGACTTTGCAAGCTCAATGGTGGCTTTACAGTAGAACAGAAAGATTATTTTTTTTAAGCTCAATTGTGGCTTTCCAGTAGAGCAGGAAGATTCTTTTTTTTAGCAGCTGTTACACACATTTGCTACAGAGAAGAGCGTGCAACTTGAACTTGTTTGAGTAATTAACAGGTGAAGATCAAACTGCCATTGCAACAGTTTATCAGTGCCTCACAAGACTCAAAAACCTGTTTTATTAAGTAGCTTTGAAATTTTCAATTCGGTGCCTTATCGGGTACGGTTTATTTGGATAACAATGGCTAAGGCAGTTGTTAAACAGCTGAGCGATTTTGTTTATCTAAGCAAGCACCATACAAATTTGTAAGTGCTTCTGACTGCAGGTCCTCTTGATTAGCCCCAGTGAGGTCATTGCCATTGGTAGGGCATAGCACAGCTTTAAGGAGTTCACACTTTCTCATGTTAACCCTCTGCAGCTATAATCAACCTGGCATGCATCGCAGCTATAATCAACCTGGCTCTAAAGCCTTTCAGAGCTTATTTTGTTACTGATCAGCTACCCTAATGTCTGAGTACATGTTCAGCCAGGTACCTGCACGTCATGACTTCTCTTGACTGAAGAGACAGCTTGACACAACTGTGTTTTAGGGATGTGCTGGTCCCTAAAATTGGACAGGACTTTTTAGAAAAGCAAAAAGGGCAAGTTTTCTAAGCCATCACTGAAAGCATTTTAGCAGACCCATTTCACTTTCCTCCACGATACAGATAAAGTACCTATAACCACTGGTACTATGTTGCAGCATCTTCTGTTATGTGCTACCTTGGCTGCTTGCTGTGTTTGCTTGTGCTTTTGTAGCTATAGGCAGCAGCATTTCCACACCTTGGTGTTCAGCCTCAGGAGCGCTCCATGTGCTGATTCAGCTTCCTCCTGTCATCCTGTTTCTTCCCG
Organism: Rhinoptilus africanus; assembly: GCA_013400135.1. Classification (NCBI taxonomy): domain Eukaryota; kingdom Metazoa; phylum Chordata; class Aves; order Charadriiformes; family Glareolidae; genus Rhinoptilus; species Rhinoptilus africanus. The sequence goes on from VXBO01002026.1 coordinate 299,915, forward strand.
CCCTCGAGTACCTGTATTCGTTCCTCCTGCAATCTCTACTCGTGAGTTATTCATGGGCTCAGTGTCTCCTAATGCTCCCCAGAGATTCAGGGGTGATTCAGCATGCCAGCCTTTCAGACTTCCTTGTGAAGGAGGAACTGCTGGAACTGCGTGGGAGGCTGTCTAGGCTGCTGTTGACAGACCTTTGGGCTGTAGGTGCTGATGGAGTTGGTTACCGTGGCTGTACTCACTCACCGGACGCAGGGATTTGTCCCTTCAGTTCCCCTTTTGGTTTTTTTTTCTAATTATTACCAAGGTTAGCCAGGGGAGGCTCACCCGTGTCTTGAACACAGGCGGAAATACTGGAAAAGTTTATTGGAGTATTCAGCAGCTCTTGTGTCCTGTTTTATGGGAGGAACATCTAGGGGTTGAGAGTCTCACTTCCCTCTGCTTGGTCAATGAGAGACTTGCGTCAGAAGGCAAACTTGGGATGCCGCTGAGCTAAGCTTATTTAAAAAACGTTTTTGGGGTTGATGAATACGTGCCCTCCTTGTGACCCAATTCTTGGTCACATTTGCCACGCAAAAGCTGTTTCTGAAAGCCACATCAAATTGATGTGCTAACACTGCTCCCTCTGTTACAGAACTACAGTCCGTATCTCCTTGTGCTAGGCTGAAGATTAACCACAAACTCAATTATATTGCTGGCAGAACTTGAATTTGTTTCCCTCACCAAAAGATGCAATTTTCTATGTACCTCTGTCCTGTTCGCTTTACCCTCCAGATATTTTCCACCTTCTCCTCCCAATGCCAGCTGAGATCCTGTATTCATGAATTTGCTGGATTGCTGTTATTTTTTATTCATTGCAGGCCAGCTTCTGTTCTTGTTAATACTTGAAACCAGCTGCCCAAGCGATCTTTAAATCAGGCCCACGCGTCTGGGAGGCATCCCTGCCAGCATGCATATTTCCACAAACAAAGCTTGCATTGCTTTAGATTTAAATTGGGGGTTGGCTTGCTTGAATGAGTTCCAAATAAAACATTAAAGCAAGAGAAAAAAGTGCAAGCAATTTGAGCTGATATTAAACAGGACAACCTCTGGGAAGCATCTTGCTTTACAGAAAAGCATGAGAATGCTGATATTGCCAAGGCTTCCTAATCTCTTTTGAAAAGGGGAAGAAAGTTTCTTTTCTTTAGCTATTCAAAATTGAAAATACTGGCCAATCTTCCTGTAGCATTTCGTTCCCCAGGGGCGGCGGAAAAGGGGGATACTTCACCTTGTTGATGCAGAATGAAGAAAGTGTATTTTGCAGAGTTCTTAAATCTCATTTAATAACTTGCAGTGTGTGGAAGTGTCAGAGCAAGCGTTTGTGGCTGTGGACGGCGTGGCAGAGTGGTGCTGCAGCAGTGGTGGCACGGTGCCGTGGGTTGTGGGGCCGGGAGAGTCTGCAGCGGTGGCTGATGTGGTTCTGGGCATCTCTCTGATGATTTCTGTTCCCTCCTCATTAGGCAGACATCACAAAATGCGTGGTGAATACCGACCCCAGCCTTCGCTCCCACTGGCTCGTGGCCGCTGTTTGCAGCTTTGGTCACTTCCTCAAGGCTATCTTCTTCGTCCTGCTGCCTGAGAGATGAGCCTGAGTCACCAAGCGCAGCTCCCCTACCGCATCTCCTCCCCGGCTCCGTAAGCAGTGGTAATGGCAATCTCCGAGGAGGAGGAAGAGAAGAACTGGGGCAACCAAACAGCTTGTTCTCCTCTCCCTCCAGCTGGCAGCAGATGATCAACCAGTCTCCTTTTGCCTCTCACAGAAGCCTCTCTTGCCATTAAACTTTCCAAGAGTCTTGTTTCCCTGAGTGACTTGGGTGTGTGGCCTGGCCATTGCCAGTCCCTGGACATGCTGATTGCAGCCGTGTGCAGCGTGGACTGTCAGACGTCTGTCCCTTACGGCTGTGTTGCATGCTTAACGCTGGTGCCAGGCAGAGGGGAGGATGAGGAGGGGGATATTATTTGAAATGGGATAGAAAATAGGAGAGGAGGAGAGTCCCTCCTTTGCTCCATGTTATTCTCCTTTCAGTCCTTAGACTCGCCTTGCGTTGGTTCTTGTTGTTACATTTGTACTTAAACTCCATCTCCTCCTTTATACCAAACTCTTCTCTTGTCCACAGCATGGTGGAGGGGATAATGCAGCTGTGGGGTTTTTAACGTGATAAAAAAACCCCCCATACTGTTGTCAGATGCTTCTCCCCGACACATCTTGGAAGTCAGACTCGGTGGCTGTGTGAGGGGCAGGACCAGAGGGCAGCTGCATGGGATGCAGTTTGCGTGTGTATTTTGTTGATCTCTCTTACTGCGTTCGCGTCACATGCCATTTCAACCAGGAGAGCGAGGGGCAACGCCTTCAAGCAACCGCTCAGGATTGAATTTCATAATGAAGAAAAAGGCGTTCTCCACTGAGATTTCGCCAGAGCTAAGCATGTAAGTAGGAAAGGCTGGGGGGCATGGGCAGGAATTAGGGAAACGGTTAAGTGAACTGTCTGGTGTTGTGAAGGGGGAAGGCTGTGGCAAATGTAGCTGCTTTACGCTTCTCCTTTAACGTCTTTGGAAGTACAACTCGCAGTCGTCTTTGTGGCAAACAATAAAAGAAAATAGGTGGTGTTTCACTATTGCGAAGGGTATTGTATTTGTTTCCAGAGTTACAAATTCCAAAAAAGGCCAGAACAGTGCACAGACAAACACTCAGGCCACGCTAAAAATACTTCAGCTTTTCCCATGGTAGGACATGTTAATGTGTTAAAACTACAACGCGCCTGGTTCATCCTAGGAATTTAACCCATGTTGTTACCATGTCAGAAACATGCTGTTTTCGTAGACAGAAGCGGGGCCTCGCTGCCATATGCTTGGGGAGGCTTTGGAGCCTCCTCTCTGCCAAAGCCTCACAGAAGGCACCCTGCTCCATCCTTCCTCCCAAGAGCGTGGCGTCGCAGAAAAAACACTGTTACGGGTTAAGAACACATGGCATTATAGGAGTTTTTGCTGGGTTTTTTTTTTGGTTGGTTGGGGTTTTTTTCCCTAATTTCCCTCCCATACCCTGTCTTTACAGGGGCTTTACTGTTTCCATCCAGAAGTTACAAATGGGTTTGAGAATAACACAAAGCCTTTACTTTTCAGTTACATCTCTGCAGCAGGTTTCTGCTGGCAGTTAGTAATGCCGTGCTCTGACCGACAGAACCACTGGCAGCGGATATGGAGGTGGTTATACCCTTGCGTAGTCCTGTTTTTGACTGGTCCAGCCTTTTGCACTTCTGCTGGGCCCAGTAACCATATGTCAAGGCACCAGCTTTGCTTATAGTACTATACCCGCAGTGAAGGGTGCTTTACCAGCTCGGTCTACTGGTACTTTTTCAGTAGTAAAGTGGAGAAAACCCCTTTAAAAGACACATGACCACCACCCTCATCCCTAATCCCCCAACAAAAACGGGGAAGGAAGAAGCCTCCCCTTCTGTATCGAAGCTGCCTCTGACAGCGTCTAGGCAGACTTCGGCTACGCTATTAGAAGTTGGGGGGGTTATACTGTCAACGTTCCCAGTGTGGAGGCAGCTGATGGTGCCCTGAGGTTGGTGCGTTTTTGTGTATGTAAAACTTGCAGCAGTTCCCCAAATACCACCCAATTGCCAAAAGAATGTTTTGTTTTGTTTTGTTTTTTTCTTCCTGACATAACTGTATCAGCATTAAGGGTTTTGCAGGCACCCCTTCCACTTGGGATTTTCTACCTTAGATCTGGCTATGGAAACTTAGACCGGGTGTAGCGTACACGGTGAACTAAAGTAATCCCGTTTTGAGCAGCACAGAGGGGATCCCCTCTGATCCGCAACAGATTCGGTAAAAGCCCTATAGTTGATTGCAGGGGGATGCAGCTTCATTGTCTTAAAGGAGCTTATGGAAAAGTCGACTTTGGATTTCTGGAAATAACCTGGTTGTGTGCAGGCTTTGACTTGGACAATTTCACAGCTCATAATTCCAGCTTGCCTTATCATGCCTAGTGCTTTATGAAGTGTATGTGAGTTACTGGAGTTAGTGCAGGCGAACACTGGGACTGTCAAGACCTTTCTCAATTTAGATGCTGTTTTGAAATATAATGCTTATGGCTATGACTGCTTTTTCAGTAAACAAGTGATGTCTGAGGGACTACTGAGGAACATGAAGAGTTAAATGCAGCAATTAAATGGGTTTAACAAAAAGATAATGATAAGCCAAATAAAGCACCATTGCTGGAAAGGAATGTGTGTGGGTGGGAAGGGCAGGCAGACAAAGACTCAGTCTGGAAACTGCTGATAATGAGAAGGTGGTTGAACTCCCCACGAATAAGTTTCAGACTTCTCTGGCTTTTGTCTGTCTTGTTGGATTTGCTAGTCCCCGCAATGTATGTACCCGAGCTGAACAGCGTGCTGCTTGTCTTGCACTTGGTGTTAAACCGGGATGATGCTTTTACCCTTCTCACTCCTGCAATAACCACATCAGCACCAGTCTTCCTACCAAAATAAACAGCAAACAGAATTGCATGCACCGCTCTGCATTTGGGAAGGAACAGTCTTGAGCATGATTCAGCCAAGTATTTATGTTGCATTCCATTTTAGTTGTAATATTTAGGCATTTCAGAGTACTTCCAGAGGTCCTTTGCAATCTCAACGGTTCTGTGGTTTTTCTTTTCCCCTCTTCTCTTTCGGCCAGTCCTACCTGATGGGAGACATCAGGGTTGTTTATCACCCCAATAAATATTTTCCTTTTATATGATTGATGAAGGTCCTAGGAGTGTGTCGAACTTATTTCGCTGTTAAAGAAAACCAAGAATGTGAGTGCCAAGGTTAGTGCTATTATGCTGCTTCATATTGAAAGCCTGTCTGTTGTTTCTCTTCCAGCATCAAAAAGTGAAAACCCTCAAACTAGCTGTCTCACGCTTTTGGTTTGTTGTTGTTTTTTGGTTTAGTTTGGTTTTGCTTTTGGTTGGTTCTTTTTTTCCCCCCCAGTGTTTCCAGTTATCTGCTTGAGAAAATGGCTTGTAGTGAAAGTTGCTTTTTTTTTTTTTTTTAGACTGTTTTGTTCACATTGAATGCTCTAAGTGAGACTTACCTATGCACAAACTGTCCTGGGGGGCTGCTCCCTGTCCCCAGTCACCTCTGAGCCCACTGCCCGATTTCATCCCCCTTTGCTAAAGGGCGGGGACAGACCTTCTTTCATCACCGGGAAGCATCACTGCTGGTTCACCCCCTTAGGCAGCAGCCGCTCGGCACATGTAAAATCCAACCAAGCTTTTGCTGCCTCCTCCCTTGCCGTCCCACCAGAGCAGGCAGGGGGCATAGGGAGAAGGTGAGGCTGTTGCAGGGGGGGTTGAGGGGTGGGAGATGCCTAGGGAGGAGGGAGAAAGGGTTGGAGATAGGGAAATGGCATCTTAAGTATTTTAGTGGATGTGGAGTATTTTGCAGAAGAGAGTGGCCTATGTGTTACTGCAGCAGGGAATGTCAAGGTCGGAGAGTTGAGCCTGCAGGGACCCCAGCTTCAACGCTCCTTTGTTCCCAGAACTCGCTCCGGTAAGAATTATCTTCCCCCTTCCCCCTGCCCAGTGCCGTCTTCGTTCCCTGTTTCTTTGTAATCAACCGACATTCAGTCAATGGAAATATTTGCTTTACCAAAAAGGTAAGGAGCAGAAAAGCTGTCTCAGGGCATTTAAGCAATGCTTATTGTGTCCTAGACCTGACATTGCTTTAACCACAGCCTTACTTACACTTCTGCCTCGTCAAATGTTGGCAGTAGGTTCACCTTCTTCAAAGCAACTAGAGAAACTGAAGTGGTCTCAGTCTCGCAGCAGATGTCATTTGTGTTCCTGCACTGCCTTTTCTCCTGTAAATGGAAAAAAAACAATTTGTGAAGCCCTTAATTTATCAGACTTGCACCTGTATTATAGACTGAAATAGGGAACAATAGCGTCAGGGAGCGATGTTGAGGTTTCCTGGAAAATTACAATACCAAACTTCCCCATTTTCAGACTTGTTTAGACCTCGAGAAAAAGCTCTACCTTTTTTTTATTATTATTATTATTCTCCTTTTAATGTGCAAAGTCTGCACGTGGTTATTTTGTGCACAATTAAACTGAATATGAAGCAGGTTTCAGGTCCCTTACATGGCTTTCTGAAAAGATCAGGCCCCTAAGGCATTCCGATGGCTTTGCCAAGAGCCTTCTTGATGTGGCTCTCATCAACATGTGGCTCCTCGAATTTCGTTACTGTTTTGGTTTCTTTTATCTAGTATTTATAATTTTTATAGGCATAAATTTGCCACAGATTAATTAGTCTCTTAGGGCAACATGAAAACAATGCATGCTACTAAATTAAAGACGAGAACCCAGCAGTTTAATGCACTGCTGGCAGAGTCTATAAATTTCTTCTTCTTCAAGTGCTTTGACAGATAGAGTTTAAATATTCCCCCAGAAAAGCCTGTAACCTCTTTAACTCTAAACATTTTGACCCACTGGGATTACAAGCCCCTAGCATAGCTAAACAGACTGATCCTCGGTTGAACTTTACACCGTCACCCAGGACCTGGAAGTGCATTGCACGTTCAAGCAGAGTCTGTGGGAAATAGAGTGCTCCTGGGTCAATCGCACGACATGCCCTCTACGTCCAGGCAAGGTCAGATGGAAAAAAGCTTCCCCTCTTACAGAGAAGACACACGCACCAAAAAAAAAAAAAAAAAAAACATTGGGAAGGGAATTTCCAACTTCCTTACGAGCAGATTTCCGAGCTTTAGCTCGGAAGAAACTTCATTGCTTTTCTCTGCCCATGGACCATCTTAGACTCGAGCTTGCCTTCTCCATCCCTGCGGGAAGACTTGATGGTACATCTCTCTCCTTATGGCAAATACTGAATTACGGAGCTAAGCTTAGAAAGAAAGCACTGAAGAGATCGCCTCCACGTTGTTTAAAATTTCCACTTCTGGCCCTGTCTCATGACCTTCGCTCATACTTTTGTTAAGCTCTGCGTTTAAGCAAGGTATGTTTTCTGCCTCGGGAGCTCCCCCATCCCCTGCTGGGCTTCAGTGGACTGAAGAGCAACTGGTTTGGACTTTGGAGGAGTACGGGCAGTACCAAGCACCATCATCGTCACTAATCTGACGGGAGCCAAGGGGACTGTCCCCTTGGCAGAATCAGGCCCTGCAATAGCGCGCTCTGTCCTGCAGCACAAGGTCCTCCCTCGCAGTGTCTCACCTGGCTTTCATCAGGCAGCATTAGGCTGGAGCTCCTGCAGCCAGTCCCTGCGACACAGAGCCGTTCTCCCGATGCTCTGTGACACCGTCCCGGTAACGTAAAGCAACCTGAAGACCGAACTTGAAGCCCTCTCGGCATTCGAGTGTAATCTCTTCGCTCCTAATGTGGAGGCGTGGAGCTGCACGGTGGCTGCCACGGGGACAGATTGTTCCCGTTTCCCACCAGAATTGAACATAGATTTTCTGGTAATCTAAGAAGGGGATTAAAAAAAAAAAAACCCCAAACCTAAGCTTTTTCCTTTGATCTCCTTGGTATTTCAAAAGGAAAATTAAAATGCCGGTAAGCTGCTACTTTACTCTACTTTGCTCCCAGTTCCTCAGCCAAGAGAGGGCCAGACTGCCCTCCTGAAGCCTGCTGAGCTTCTGCCGGCAAAACGCCTTGCCTGTGCTGTCAGGCTTTCCCTCTCGATGCTTTAAGTGTAGGTTTGCTGCCAGAGCTCCAGGGGAAAAGGTGCCTGACCCCCATGGCCAGCTGCCCCAGAAGGCTCTTTTCCAGAGAAGGCAACCCTTTCCGAAATGTCTGGTGCTACGGCAGAGCTGGGCGCTACCCTCAACAGCATCCAACCCCCAGCGATGGCCCCATTGCCCTGTTGTGTTAGAGATGACAACGAGCGTTTATACAGCGCGGAAAAGGAGACGGTGCAACTGGCATTTGAAAGGGAGCAAACAATGCTAGAAATGATGCGTTCGGAGCCTCTCCTGGCCGCTGAAAGGCTTTGGGAACGTGCTGTTGGTTCCTGTTGGTGCTCGCTGGGCTGACGCGTGCTGCGGGACTGTGGTTTTTTGGGTAGCAGGAGGTTACTTGAAGCTGGGGAAAAAATGCTTTGAATGTCTGCGCCCTTGGTTTCCGTGGTATAACTGGAGAACAGCACTCCTAAAAATACGCGTTCAATCCACGGTTTTGTCTCTGAGGGGGAGCGAAGGATTCCCAAAGCGAAGCCAAGGCTGTATATTATTACAAGCAATAAACCTGGACCTAGCTGGATCTAAATTATGAGAGGCACCTTCCAAACCCTGCGGCGCATCGGTGGAAAAAACCGCGCAGCAGCTTTGCTTAAACCTGAGCGGTTTAAATTACAAAAAAGAAATAAAATAGTGGAATGCCCTGAGTTATTTTGACATTGCGTTCACAGGATCGAGGTTTTCCATTGAGGTGATGGCTGGTTGGAGCGAGGAAGCTGCGTGGGGTAGCTGAGTGGGACGTCTCTATGTTAAGCACCTTAATTTCTGCTACACTGAGCTGCTTTAAATCGGTTGCATATTTGGTGCTGTGAAGGCTGTATAAGGGGAGGTAAAACCCGGGATAACATTGCTGCTGCAGTCAGCGGGGCAGTGTGGAAGCTGGACGGGACAGCCTGGCATCCAAAGGGACCGGCTCAGGGCTGGCTGGAGGCTCAGGGAGATGCTCTGTACTAGGTGACAATTTTGAGGCAGCCTTCAAATCCAGGCGGGCTCTCTGCAAGCCGCAATCCTGCGCCAGGGTAAGGTATTGTGGGAAGAGCGTCTGGCAAGAGCGGGCTTGAGCCTGAGGTTGTGCCTGCAGCCAGGCGAGGTCCAGCCCCGGGGCGGAGGGAAGGGTGCTGCCCTCCTTCCAGGGGGGCTCGACGGGCGATTTTTTTCCCCGTCCCTCCACCCAGGCAGGCTGCAAGACTGCCTGTGCTGCGCAAGGACTCGGGGTGGCGTGAATTTGCCCTCTGAGGCTGGAAAATGTTGAACCTGCGCGAGTGAAGACTCGCGTCTAGTTTCTAACAGATTCCAAAGGAGAGAAGAGCCGGGCTGGGGGTTCGTAGGGTTCAGTCCCGAGCTTAGCACAGGTAAGTCTGCCCTTAGCCTGCCGTCAGAGCTGGAGAAAGGTTGCCCTGTGAGTTTTAGGGTTCAGCTCCGGTTCTGGAGCCTACAACCGTCTGGGTGTGATGGGTAAGGGCACAGCAAGGGGCTGTTTGCATTTTTTTTTTGTCTCCTGGGGCAAACACAGCACCCGGGCTGAGCAGAAACAAAGTTCTGGGGACACCAGGAGCCTAAACCGACAGAGTGCTGAGATTAATTTGCAGTGACTTGAATTGGTCTGTTTAGAAGCGCTGAAGGAAAAGCTGGAAGGAGAGCAGCGTGGTCCAGGAGTGTGCCGCGGATTCAGAATGTGCTTTCCAAAATCCAGTTGCCTTGTGCAGATAGCTTCTTGCTAAGAAGCATTTGTTGACTGCAGATATTTATGTCTGCAGACATAAAAATTTCAATCAGCCCCTCTTTTGAAGGGAAGAAGAGCAGCTGAGAAAACATTTGCCCTTTTTCAAAGAGCTTTATTTACGTTAGGATCAGAGTGATTCAGCACGGCGGCACCAGCCAGGGCTGGAGGCAACGCTGCACTTCCCTTGAAGATGGGGTTGAGGATTATATCAAAAGTGGAATTTAATCCCACTATATTTCACTTAAAAGATTCAGCGAAGTGCCTCCAATTTACTTCAGCAACTTCCCCAAGGACAGCGATGGCCTCAGGCTTTGAAGGAGTGAAGTAGCGGGTCTCGAGGATGCATTTTGGGAGGTAGCTGCGGTCAGCTGGAGAACAGGAGGAGGCTTCCCGTGCTCACTATCATTTTCCCAGTCTGTCCTGGCTGGTGTCTCCGCAGGGCTACGAGGCAGCCGGGTGCCGGTGGCTGTAGGAGCAGCCCAGGCTGCGTGGGCACACGGAGAGCAGGGGGGCAGCAGCAAGAGGAGCAGGACTGCACGCAAATGCTGTTTTCTGCGGCGTTGCCCGGCGTTTCCAATGACTGGTGATGAACTAGCTGTGCAGGAAAAGGCACGTTAAACAGGACGCCCCAGCCGCTGCGGGGGCTGGCTGCCATGGGGGCGTCAATGGGGGGCAACAGCCTCTAAGCGTGAGCAGTTGCTTTCTGTCTCCCCCACCTTATCTAACTTCAAGTTTAATTTATGGACCACAACCGTGGATTTAAACACTTGGGGAAAAAAAATTATGGCTCTCAGAGCCAGGCTGCATGGATCCATCCGCCTTTGCACGTTCTTTGGGTGGCCAGGAGCCTCGGACTGAGGGGTCGGAGGAGGTGAAGCTGCTCAGAGGAGAAGGAGAAGATGCTGTCACTCGCTGCTGGCACTGGGAGACAACCGAAAGACAGCAGGGCCAAAAGCTGGCCAAAAAGAAATAAAAATCGCAGGAATTTCATGGCAACCAGGGAAAAACTTCTAGCAGAGAAACTGTCCTAACCCTACAGTTGCGCAGTGTGATGAAGACCAGACAAAGCTGCGGCTGCAGTGAGTCGGTGGCAGGCGCAGAGCTGTGTGGAGGTGTCAGCGCTCAGAAACAGTCCCCCACGCAAACCTTGAAATGCAGGGGGGCATCACGCAAGACATCGCTGCAGCAATCCCATAAAACCATGATAGCACAAACCAGCCTTTCGGATTCATCCTGGGTGTCAATGTGTGTCATCTCTTCCACGCTGATTTACTGTCCCTGCCTCCTATGAAAACCATCTCCCCTGCGTGTTTTGAGGGACCTGCTTGCTCCACCGGGCAGAGGAGGCACAAGCCTCATGAGGAGGTGAGATGTGCCGTGGGGACGTGGCTGTCTTAAGCTTCTGGGTGCCGCTGAAAAGCCACCTCTTCTGTCTTCCTCCTGCCCAGCGCCGCAGGCCGGGTTTGCCAAGTGCCTTGAACTCAAAACTTGAACTCAAAACTTGAACTCAAGTGCCTTGAAGGCAACACAAAGGTCTCTCTGAGGAGGGATGGGGACTTCGGGTATAATCACCTGCCAAATGGGTATTGGGTTTTGAAGGAGATGAGAACAATCTCTCCCATGACACGAAGGGTCGTTAATCACATTTGGCCGGGCTGACGGCTCCTGGGCATGGATTTTGCTGGAGCAGAAGAGGCAGAGAGAGGTAGAGCAGGGTTCAATCTGCCCCCCAAAAATGGGCAGGTTTAAGGGGGCAGTACTACCTGCCTAAAAGCCTGGCATGATGAAGAGCAACAGCCTCTCCTAGGGAGGTGCAGCTCCACTGGAGGAGCTGGGGAAGTGCTGGGAGCCATGTCCATGCGGACCCTCTCGCACACGCTGCCGTCTTGCCGCTGGCGCGCTGGGGAAGGCAGCAGCATCAGTGCGTGTTGGGGGAACTCTCAGTCCCCGACGGAGGTGTATACACACGGCACAGACAAATGGGATTTACAGGCGCCGGCTTCCTGGCCTTACTTTCCAGGAGCAGGAGTGTCAAGAGCGCAGAGAAGACTGAGAAAAACAGCTTGAAAGAGTGAAAACGTTTGAAAACGTGCTTGTTCTCCAGGCACTCCTGGGAGAACATAAACAGAGTGTTTGGAAAAAAAAAACCCGGCACCTTCCTCTCCTCATTTAGTAACCGCTCAACCTGCTGAAAATATGTTATTTGGCTTAAAAAGCAGTCTGGGAACCTAAGCATTGTCATCATCTGTGCAGCTCCAGTGTCTCCGAGACAGTCCCAAAGCCTGCAGGCAGGAAGGCAGGGAGTTGTCTGCCTTCGGTTCCCAGGCGGCAGCGGTGATGCCGAGTAGACCCACCCACAGCGAGATGGTCCGTTTTCTTTTACAAGGTTTGTAGTTAAGAGCTCCAGTTCCCTGGCGATACGCGTCCTATAAAGCATTACAAATAAAGCCGTTAAATAAAGGAGGCGCCGTCACTGCTCTTGAAAAACAAAACAAAGCAGAAAAAAAAGCCCGTGCACTAGAAGGAAGCAGAGTTTGGGCTCCCTTTCCAGGCTCGGGATGCTGTTTCTGCAGATACGAACGTTTATGGGTGTGCGTTTGTGAATGCAGTTGACGCCGTGGAGCGCAGTCACCACCCTGACATTATCCGCACACACCGTACGCCTTCGGTAGGCATGACTCCGTATTGGCTGAAGAAATAGGTCCAGAACTGCTTGTCTGCTTGCTGCTTACTCTTCCTTAGTCTCCCTGAAATTTGCCTGGAAAATCCCCGTGGTGGTGCAGCCCGTGGAAGAGAAGAGCGGAGCTTTGGGACATTTCACCCATCACCCTTGCTGTCGGCAATCCAGGCAAGCTGCAGGCTACGAAAACATGCAGCTCTTGCTCCGAAGAGGCTTGGTATGACTCATCCCGGTGATTAGAGGAGGGAGAGGAGTCCTGAGGGCAGATTTGCTCCTACTGCGCGGGGTTACACAAGCCCTAGGAGGGCTGCTCCTCCTGCCTTTCTGACAGATCCCTTGGTGGCTGCGTTTCAAGGGCAGGGAAGACACCAACAAGTCCTGGGGCAACCTCCCCTGAGGAGAAAGGGAAGGGCAGTGCAAGTAGATTCCAGCTGCCCCAAGGGCCCTTGGTGGTGCTCTGTAGTGCAATTCCCGTAGAGCCGACAGCGCAACCCCAGCGAAACCTTCTCCGCAGCAGTTTTGTTCATAAACAAGACACAACTGGCGTAGCCTCTTTAACACGCTTCATTTGTAAAGAACCAAAACCCCATAATTAAAAGACATAGCGTATTTTATTGTCTTTGGCTCTGACCAGGCTGGAACATTTCTCAACCCAGATGATGGAAAGGGAATTCAGGACCCTCAATTGGAAGTCAGCAGAGTTTTAAAGCTCGAGGAGCTGCTGATCTTATCAGGCTGGCTCTGCCACCCCTTCTTCGCCGGACCTTTCTCCAGGCGCACATACAATTCGAGGCGAAGAGGTGTCTGTAATGCCTCCAAACTGGTTTTGCTGTGTCACCCTGAGCTGCTTCTGCGTAAGAAGAAATAAGAGGGGCAGCCAGCACAGATGTGAGCTGGTAGCAAGATCAGAGCCGCCAGCCCGGACCAGCGCCACTGGTGGGACTAGGGCCAGGAGCAACATGTGAATGCCCTGGAAAGTCAAGCAGCTGCCAAAGCTTTCAAAAGCTCAGGGACCTCTGCGGGAGGGGAGCGAGCAGGAGGGAAGCACAAGATAATCCTGCTGATCAGCCATGGGAGACTGCAAGAAAAGTTTGAGAATTTCGGAAATTTGTCTTTTAAGGTCTGCCAGAGTTGTTTGGTAACAGCTGTGATTGTCCTTGAAGGCCAGGTCTAAAGTCCACTAAAAAGCTAAAGAGAATTAAAAAATCCACACCAAATAATAAAAATTAAGAGACATGCCCATAAAAGTGTGACTACGTTCTTATAGCTATGAGATCAGACCAGGGGTCGGAGCTTGTTCTTGGGCTTGTGCAGCTCCTCTATGTCCTACAGGAACGCAATCTGCAGGGAATTTTGCTGTTTTCACTTTCCCACAGACACAACTTGTTCAAAAACATACAACGGTGACCCCCAAAAGTTGTTTTTTTAAGTGGAAGGACTTGTTTGCAGAGCAGAAGTGGAAGGGCTGGGAGACAGCTGGAGCTCCAAATGAAGAGAGCAACGTGTGACACAAGGAAGTCCGGTTCTCCTGCAAACCAAGCAGCTAAACCTCCTGGCATGCAGGCAGGAGAGCACAAGTGTGTCCCAGGGAGAGGTGTTGCTGGACACCCCCACCCTCCCTCAACCTTGAGTCCTTCCAGAAGACCAGCGCTGACAAATGCACTTGGCTGCTCTACGACTGTATTGAGGCAAGACCTATTCTCCTCTTTCCTTCCCTAAGGACCTGCCACTGACCACTGCTGGAGATGGGGTCTGGCCCAGAGAGCTCTTTGGCCTGGCTCAGCATGGCAACCCTTGCTTTAATGATCCCTCCTCACTTTGGAATTCACAAAATACCTTCTGAAGACTGTTACGGAGAAGATAAGCGAGGACGCTATGCAATGTTTCCAAGAGCTCCTGAAGGCAACGTGTAATTAGATCCAAACTTGGCCATCAGCTGGACCTGAACGTTCTTTTGCTTGCAGTAACCCGGATGAAATCCGTACCCTCATTCAAGGTCCTACTTCCAGACAGTGCGACATTCTCCCAGTTCAGGGGACAAAAAAGAGGACCGTGCTGAGGTCAGGTTGCTCTTCGACCTTGCCAAGGCTGCAGCAGGAGAAAGCACCCAGCACAGCAGCGTGGAGGCTCTCGGCAGTGCCGCAGCCTGGGCAGGGGCTCTCAGGGGGAACCTGCCGTACAGGTCCCACCAAAGACTCCCCGGTGGAGAGGTTGCAAAAGGGGGTTTAAAACCAAAACGGCCCCAACTTGGCAGGGCCACAAGCTCTACCCTGCGCCGCCGAATCAAACACGACGAGTGTCGACAACAGTGTAAGTGGGATGTTAAATCTGACGCTGCCGAGAAGGAGCTGCTGGCCAAATATGACCTCAGCAACGGAAGGAGGACTCTAGACCCAGGAACTCAGGAACCAAGGCATGCACCTCTCTGTTTCTGCCACAGGGTCAACGGTGGCCAGCTCAGGGCAGCAGTGGGAAGATGCACTGCTCTCTCTGTCTGTGGCCCTCCCAGGAAAGCAGAGCAGGGTACAAGGAAGGTGACGTGCATGTCACCAACCATCTGCCATCTCAAAGACTCCAGCCTCTATTTGACTGCAATTCCTGCTGCACTCTCAGTATTTTTTTGGGTTACAAACTATTTCTGGAAATACCAACCTGTCGTTTCAAGAGAGGATTCCCCCCCATCTTGTCTCCCGCGAGTGATATTTTGATTTATTGTGACCAGCGAGCTACTGAGCCAAACGCTCTGGGCAAAGGCGTGCAGCCACTCCTGGAAATGTGGGGCTTTGAACACGAGGTTGTTAGTGCCAGAAAGGGCATGCTGAGCCCACTGACGAGATACAGGGATGAACCCTTTAGAGCAGCCCAGGAATTTTCCAGATGGTGTTGAAAACAGCGCTAGATAACGATGATTACACTGCTTCTCCTGTGATGTTGCTTTTACTGCTGCACTGATGGGTCGGGAGGATGCCGAGCTGCTCCCTGGGTGCTGGCCACCTTACTTGTGTCAGGTTGGACGTGGATGAATCTACACTCTTGGTGCTTGGCTTTGCTCGTGTTTGGCTGGATGCGTGGAATGAGGTCACAAAAAATGCTGTAGTGCTGCAAAAACCCCACAGTGCTTAGCCTGGTCTTGTCTGAGAGGAAATGCTGTTCTATTTAAACGCAGGATCATTCACAGCACCTAGAGAATGAATGCAGGATTAAAAGAAAAATCTCCGCGGCTGGATACACCAGCGCTTGAGGCAAGAAGAGAATAATATTTAAAGGGTGGAAGACATAAAAATGCAAAAAAGAAGTCCCCTTTTTTGCACAGCTTGTGCTTGTAGCTGGCCTTAGTTATTAATGTTCAGGCTCAAGATTCTCCCCGGCTCTTGAGCATCTGGCTGAGGAGCTCCCTTGGGCAGCCCGACCTTTCACTGACACAGAGGCTGCACTCTGGCCCAAATACTCCCTTTTCTCAATGCCTTATTTCATTTTTTTTTTTAGTGGCAAGGCTGGCCTTCTTCATCTGTCGCTTGCTGGAGGCAACAGCAGAACAGATTTCTTTCTTTCCCTTCAAAAACAAAGGCTTTTGGCTCAAATACTTGGCCATTCCCCAGCAGCCCTTATGGCCCCTTAAGGCTGGGTGTTTGGTCACCCATACCATGGCTGATAAATGTCGCTTATGAGTAAAAATGACATTATAGTGCTACAGCACGGCTGCGTCTGCCCAGATCTCTGCTAGTGAGGGCGAGGCTTAGATGTATGGGGGCTGGATGCCTCCATACCCTACTGGCCTGGGCTTACTGCTCCTGTATCACTATTACTTGCTTATTCCGGAAGATTTTCCCTTTTCATCTCATTCCTCTTAGTATTTCCATCTCTGTGTCCTTCTGCGGGGAAGGAGGCAGAGGCAACCTCGGAGCTGCTCCTGCTCAATCTGTGCCGGGACTCCCTCACGCAACAGCAGTTTCTATATGCGCCTCTGCTGTGCGACTGGGGTGTGCCTACTGGAAAGAGCTGACACCAGTCCCCTGGGCCACCGTGGCTTGTCCTGGGACTGGGGGTATGCCACCCCAACGGTAACGGGATAAACGTGCAACAGACTCAGGAAGAGCTTGAGCAGGGGGCTTGTCCAGGCACTGGCATGTGGCAAACTGGGTGAAATTACCCATTACTGAATCGTCCAGAGCTGAAAAGTGGAAATAATATGTTTCCTATGTGAACTAAGGTATAATAATCCTGCAGAATCAATGTCTTCTAAAGGCTGACGGCTCAGGGCTGGCACAGAGTGCCTCTGCAAGGAATTTATTCGCTTGGGAAACTGGAAGCAAGGTGGGGGAAAGCGCTGTGAAGGCATGCTGTTAAGGAGGAATTTGGTTGCCTGCAGTTCCTCCTCCTGTTTGGCTTTGCCCATACATGAAGGATGTCTCCTCCTGACCATGGCCACCCAGTTGTAGCAAGGGAGGGGAAGGAGCCGTGCCAGTGGTGCAGGGCTGCAGCCATCCCAGCCTGTGAGCTCCAGGCCTCCTGCCTTGTGGTGGGACTGTCCTGAGTCCAACATGGGATGAATGTCCACAAGGCTTCTTCGGTGCGTGGGGTATTTGAGGGCAGCAGTGCCAGGAAGTGAGGTGGAAGCATGTCCCTGACTTTGGGAAGAGGGAGGTTTCTACCTCTACGCTTTCCTGATGCTTCAAAGCATGTGGTGTTTTGGAGCTGTATCTCCCCAGCAAGGAAAAAAAAGGTCTTTAAAAGTAGCCACCATTCAAAAGTTGCAGAGGGGAAACTGACAGCCTGGAGCTTTGTTTCCTTTGGAAACCAGGCTAAAAATATCCCATTCCTGGCTGACAGCTCTGTCACAAGCAGCAGCGCGCAGCGGGAATGCGGGGCATCTCCTCTGCATCCTGTCTTGTGGCTAATCTGTGCAACAGCGCACACCGGATTGCAGCTGAAGAATGGTAGAATCACAGGATGGTTTGGGTTGGAAGGGTCTGTAAAGCTCATCTACTCCCAACCCCCCTGCCCTGGGCAGGGACACCCCCCACCAGCCCAGGCTGCTCCAAGCCCCGTCCAACCTGGCCTTGAACCCCTCCAGGGATGGGGCAGCCACAGCTTCTCTGGGCAACCTGGGCCAGCGTCCCACCCCCCTCACACCAAGGAATTGCTCCCTCCCATCTCANTCTGATCTCTCAGAGTGTTGCTGACGGTATTTATCCAGGCAATAGCCAAGGCCGTGCTCTGATAATTGGGCCCGGATTTTTCCACTAAGAAAGTCCAGGTGATGCCATTCTTGGTGGTGATGCCGTTCTTTGTGGTGGTACCATTCTTGGTGGCCATATGCCATTCTTGGTGGCCATATGCCATTCTGGCAGCTTTGGGACTGCTGTAGGATACATGTGGTACCTACAGAGCTCCACTTCTCAGCTCCCTTCCAACACCTCTGTTGCTTGCCCCATACTACTCTTCACCATATAAAGCCCCAGGCTTCAAATTTGATCACCTTGCTAATTCTGCCCGTGTATGCCTCTTCCATGACAAAGGTATGAACTCATTTTTATTTTTTTTTTATATATGGGCATGCTTTTAGGCTAGCTGCCTGCAGGTGTGCAGCCTAGGACGTGTTTCAACACTGCTGCAAACAATCAGCAGTTTTAAAGAAATATTAACTTATCAGGCCGGTTCTTGTCAAATCCTCTCACCTGCTGGGTGAAATCTGTTTACTTGATTGCTTTAAAAACGATATAAATGAACACACACTCTGTACTTAGCTGAGTGTAGACTGCTCCACGTAACAGATGTGCACTTCTTCCAGGTACTGGAGAGCTTTGTTGTAGGGAAGGGCTGAGAGCCAGCAGCCCAGCATCCAGGCCAGGGGCTCCATCACAGGGTTCACCAGGGGAGTCTCTACGGAGGAGAGGAAAGAAAGGAAGAAAATTCAGGGATCTGTGGTCTGCAGCTTGCTGTGAGCTGCTTACAGATGGGTGGAGGTGACCAAGAGACACCTCAGAAATGCTTTTTTGGGGCTATGTCAGCTCCAGATTACAAAGGGAGATAGGCAGCTAAGAGCAGTCATGGAAAGTAGGTCTAGTGTCACATGTGCCCTTGGTGTCACACGTGCCCTTGGTGTCACACTAGACACATGAGACAAGCTTATGAAAGGCTCATATCTGACTCCTGTCTCTGATACTGTTTTAAGAAGAAAAGCTCATGCGTGTTGGGGAGGAGAAGTCCATAATCTCAAGGTAAGGAACTAAACTCCAAACTGCAGTAAGAGATGCTCTAAGATCAGTGGCTCGATGTCCAGATGGAGAGGGGAGACAAGTGGTGTCCCTCAGGGATCGTACTGGAACCGGTGCTGTTCAACATCTTCATCAATGAAATAGTGGGATCAAGTGCACCCTCAGCATGTTTGCCCATGACACCGAGCTGAGTGGTGCAGTCAACAGGCCAGAGGGATGGGATGTCATCCAGAGGGACCTGGACGAGCTGGAGAGGTGGGCGCAACCAAACCTTAAGAAGTTCAACAAGGCCAAGTGCAAGGTCCTACACTTGGGTTGGGACAATCCTCGTTATCAATACAGGCTGGGGGACGATGTGATAGAGAGCAGCCCTGCGGAAGAGGACTTGGGGGAACTGGTGGATAAAAAGCTGGACGTGAGCCAACAATGGGCGCTGGCAGCCCAGAAAGCCAACCCCATCCTGGGCTGCACCAAAAGCAGCGTGGCCAGCAGATCCAGAGAGGGGATTCTNGCCCTTAAAGGTCCTTTCCAACCCAACCCAGTCTATGAATCTGTGATTCTATGTAATATTGTGGGCTGGCTTTTTTCAAGCAGCAAGAATACACCGTTCCCATTGACTTTGCAGACTTAGGGCATAAGACATCATCTCAGGGGAAAAAGAAAGCTGGGCTGTACGTAGCACATTAAATCTGGTGGCCTTCATAGGTTCGAAAGTTTGGCTGTGATTTTTGTAATGTCTCCCAAGAGCTGGTGCGGACGCAGCATCAGACGTGAAGATGCTATTGCTGGTCCTTCCTTCCCCAGCCCCTCCTCTACCCCGGTGCCAGCAGGGAGGGAGCGGTGGCTGGGAGAGGCAACACCGAGTTGGCTGACTGGATTTCTGTATGAAAGAATAAAAGATCTATTTTGCAGGAGTGCTGGACACAGTGGGAGCTCCCCGGCCAAGCTGCTCCTCTGGTACAAAGCACGGCATCACCAAAATGTTGCCACACCTACGAGTGTTGAGGACCGTTGCATTCATCAGCCCAACAGCTTCGAGTTCAGTAGCTCACGGAGACGTTCCCAGCACATGCAATGGGATATGGAATCATAGAATTGGTGAGGTTGGAAGGCTCCTTTAAGATCATCAAGTCCAACCATTAACCTAACACTGCCCAAACCTCCACCGAACCATGTCCTTCATGGGAGAAGCTGAGCTGAGGATCTCTTTAGCAGATCCCTCTGATGAACACCCTCCGTGCTTCAAGACGTAAAGGAAGAGAACGGAATCACAGCCGGCTTACAGACCTGTGGGGCCTTTACCCCAAAATGGGGGTGAAAAGGGCTGGTCCTCCAAAGAGGTGGGAATAATGCAGGAGTTGCTCTGCCCAGGCCCCGCGTGGATGGTGGGTGATCCCCGGGGTGCAGACGGGTTGAAGCCCAAACAGAGCAGCGAGCTCTTCTCCTGCGTCGTTCTGTTTAGAGAAAGGAGCGGGCTCTGCCCGGCAGTGACAAGGCTGTTCTTCTTTAATGACTCATTTCGGAAGAACAGCTTTGGTAAGCAACAATTTTGCGCTTCGCTGTGATTTCAGAGGGTGGGAACTAAAAAAAAAAAAATTAAAAAAAGAATCAATTGAGCCTGACTGTGAACGGAGGCCACATGGCTGCGGGCTCAGCCCGGAGAGGGACACGCTGCTGCCCGTGTGCCCCAAGGAAGACCAACACACGCAGAAATGGAAGCAAAAAAGGCAGGTTGGCTCCGTAACGTGTTGTCAAAGCGGCGGCTAGGGTTTCAGTGTGGCTGTGAGGAATGTTTCATTATCATTAAGTGCTCTGATTGAAGCTCCAGAGCAGGATCTCATGGGCTTTTAGCCTCTCTGCGGGAGCGTGGAGTGCTGCCTGTCATCGCCTGTGCTTACCTTCTGTCTCCACCGGGAACATCCCCAGCATTCCCACTTTATTTTCTGGTGCCGTAAAACCCATCCGTACGGTGATAAGAATGAAAGACTGCCACGGAAAGCCCTGGCACTCCAGTTTGTTTCAAAGAAAGACCATTTTCTTTCCACTTCCATCTTGAAAGCGAGTAATTTTGTGACCCAAGAGAGTACCAACTAACCCACCCGGCGGGTTTTTGCTCTTCTACTTGCTCCATCCATACCTTGCTTTTCTTCCTCAGTCTCCTCTGAGCAGCTGGGGATTGCTGCTTAGACGAGCTGCAGAGAGGGTAGCTGAGGCTGCAGCCTGGGCTGCTGCTGCCCTCTCCTGGGTCCGAGGCAGCCAAAAAGCCAAGAGCTGATTTATTTATGAGATTCCTGCAAATCTGGGTGCACGTCCTCTTGCAGCCTTGCAGGGAAAAGCGAGGGGACCGGCTCTCTGAGGGTGCCAGGCTCAGGGGTGCTGCCCGGGAGGGTACCCAGCTTGGTCCGGCTCTGCCATTTGAAGACCTTTCCCTGGATCCCCTTACAACTAGCAAAGTTTATGGCAGGAAGTNTGCAAGGGTAACAGCAATATTGTGGATGTTCATGGTTCCTGGCCTCAGATGCTACCTGTTCTGTCCAGGATGGTTTTATTTATATTAAACAAAAAAGCCTTCAAAATAAGATGCTACAGCTGATTACTTTCACACCAGAGAGCCGGGTGAGCGCCCTCCGATGCAGGAGGGACCTCAGCCCAGCATCTCCTGCTGCAACGGAGTGGGAGCACCCCCGCCCTCCCTGCCTGAGCCTCTGGGGAGCTCTTGTTGATGCTGCTCCAAAAAGGGGGGGGCAAGGAATGACGGAGCCTCCCCCGTGGCACCAAGAGCATTTAATGCAGCAATTGGCTAATGCTTTCAAAAGCCACTTAGTGGCTTATTACAGTATTATTGCCTTGAGAGTGGCCGGAAACTCAGCGCTGGAGGACTCAGACACTGCGAGGTATTTGTGCGGCCCCTGCTTTGTTTTCAGCGGGAGCACGGGAGAAGGCGGTTTCAGTGGTCTCCCTACGCCAGCAGCTTGCCCAGGAGTGGGAGGCTTGGACTTGGTGGTCCGTCTCCCACGACAGTCAGCCTACCTGTCGCCTAAAGCAGGATAAAGCCCCAGCCCAAAGGCTGGAGCTGAAGTCCTCCCTGCGACGCCAGCGCTTCAGCCTGTAGGTATAAAGGCAATCACGTTTTTGGATGCCAAAGATCTTCCCAGCTGTGCCGTTGCGCTGTGCCATAAAACACGGTGGTGGCCAGGAGCAGAAGGTGGGTACCCAGGAGGTGGTGCCAGCCCCAGGCGAAGGGAGCTGCCTGCCCTGCACGCCCCTGGGTGATTGCACAGCACCTTGGGGCGACGGGGTGGTGGTGGATGAGCTTCACCTTTTAATTACTCCCCAGCCCAAATTTTTGCTTTTTTTTTCCTGGAGCTCGCCCACATCGAAGTTGGCTTCACGCATGCAGCCACTCGTGTCGCTCCAGGTATTTAAAAGCCAAACGAACCCCCTCGTTCAAATCAAGGGTTTGAAGAGGGGGGGGAAGAGAGTAGTTGCAGTGATGTGAGCTTCCTCCCTGGCCAGCAGAGCCAGCAGCCACACGGACAAGCTGGGAAGCCCAGGCGTGAGGCCACCATGAGGGGCAAAGGGAAGTAGCCAGGGGGGAGCTGTGTCTCGCTGCTCGTGCAGAGCCACCACCGACCAGGCGGCGCTTCTGCCCCGCACAGCCGAGCTGGGCTCGCCCGTCCTGCCGGCTGCTGTAAGGACAAGCTCTATGGGCGGGAATACTTCCCACAAATGCTCTTCCAGTCAGGGATGGCAAAGAAGTCCATCATGGGCTATTAAATATGAAGTCCCTGAGTCACAAATCCTGCCCCAGACAGAAGAGCTAGACTATACAGAAGAGCTGCTGCAGACCTTTGGCTACCTCTGCTGCTTTTTGAACGTTTTCCAGTCCAGCTATATCCTTCGGAGACGGGGAAAGCAGAAATGCACTCAGTGAATTATGGATGTGTAGAGAGGCATAATGATGTTCTCCCTTTCACGGGCTCCTCTTTTCCAAATAATTTTTAACACATGCCTCTGATTTGAACAGCTTCAGAACTAGCTGGTAAAGCTGAGCTCTTATTCGAGGCAGGGAACAGCTTGGTGCACATTGTGAGTATAAAGAAAAGGAAATAGGAAAGACAGAAATCCCCATTTGATACCTGCTGCCATTTTATTATCTGCTCACACAGGATCACGAAGTGTTGCTCGCTGTGAGCTTGCTACCCCACGACCTGAGTGGGAGGTGGAAGCCGTGATGTGGAGGGTTGGAGAGGCCAGCACCAATTTCAGGGTTTTGCCCAGCCTGGGTGGCTGAATCCTCCCCAAAATGCTGCTTCATCCTTCCCATCCTCTCTGCTCGCTCCTTTTCATCCTCCCCAGCAGCCGGAGGAAGGCAGGAGGCAGGCAGCGCTGGGGTGTGCAAGGAACAGACTGAGGTGGCTGGTCCTTGGGAGGGAGCGGTGGTGGCCCTGGACATTCCTGGTCCTGGAGGGACGTGGTGGTGGCCACGGCGATGCTCCCTGGCCTGGCTCCCCATCCCATTGCACCCCAGAGTGTGGCCCAGGAGGGGCTGTCCCCATGCCCTAGAGTGGTGGTTGATGGGGCAGGAGGTGTGCAGGGAGCAGGGAAGCTTTTCCACCTGCTTCCCCTCCATCTTCCCCGCTCCTGGCAAACGCTTCCCAGGCTCTGGGCTGCCTGGAAGTCCTTGTCCCCTTCCCCGGTGCCTGCAGGCAGGACATTGAGCAGCAGTGGCTTGTCCCTCGCCCTTGGGAGGGGACGAGTGAGACGGTGCACCCAAGGCAGCTCCAGCCCCTCTGCACGGAGCAAAGGCTCCTTGTGTGCAGCAGAGCCAGGCGCGATGTGCAGCAGGATCAAACGAGGAGCAAATTCTTGGTGCCCTGAGTACTTAAAAGCCAGCGTAGTATCAAACCCTCTGGGGTCTAAACCCTTTTGTACCGCACTGATGGGCTGGAATAGGAAAACGCCTCTTTCTATCCTCTCCCTTTGGAAGAGCAGCGCATGGGATGCTCTTGGGGCTCCTCCATGCAGGATTTGCAGGGCTGGCTGGCTGGTGGCGTGACGAGCTGCTCGATGAAGGCTTTGAAAAGCTGTGCCTTATCTGCTCATCCTTGCTGTCCATAACTGGTCCCACACACTCCCGGCTGCCGGGTTGAGGCCCCGCCGCCACGGGCCATCTGCCCGCNATCTGCCCGCCGGCAGCGCTGCCGGTGGCCTGGTTTTCTCCTTGCTCCGGCCTGAGCACCGGGACTCAGTCTGCCGCAACCCCCATCGAGGTGGGATTACTGGGCACCGTCATCTGGAGCTCAGCTCGCCAGCAAGGTCGTTTCACATCGCCTCTTGTTTAACTTGGTCTTTTCTTTTTTTGCCGTCAAAAAAGAAAAGGAGCAGCTCAAGGACCTATTAGCAACGTGGCTGGTAGCTGGGTATGGATTGAGGCGAGGTGCGGTATGTGAAGAGCGCGGCGGCACCTAAGGACCTCCCAGCTCTCCGCTGCCACATCTAGGGATGGAATTTGGATGGGTTGTGAAAACAGCCCGCAAGAGCCCTCGGCAGCCTGGCCCCACCGCCCTGCCCGGGGCTGGGAGCCAGGGGACACCCCGGCTCAGCCTGCTTTGACCAACTGAGCTAGAGGCCAAGGTGACAAGGCACTTCCAGGGTGTTTGAGCTTTTCTCCAGCCCGTCAGGGAAACACAGACCCTCCAAAAGTCAAGTCTTTGCGGAGCAGCCCTTGCCCTCCACCCACACCCCGCAGCCTTTTGCAGACCCTGCTGCTCCGTGGGGATTTTTCCCAGCCTGTAACTGGGGCCGGTTAAGTGATGGGAGACCACTGCCAGGAGCTCCTGGAGGGGTTTTCCTCACGGTGCCAACACTGAGAGGTCCTCACCAGCTGTGTGATGGCAGGGGGCTCGGGTTCACAGGGGAGAGGGAAGGGGGCAGAGGCAGTTGGACCGAGTAGCTGAGAAACTCTTGGGAAGAGGCAATATTAAATTGCACCTTGCTGGGGAGAAGCCACCTCCATTTCTAAGGGGCTCCTCATGCTGGATGTGGCTTTGTGAAAGCCATGGCAGCATCCAGACCTGGGAGCAACAGCCTTGGGGCTGGGGAGGGAGAGGGCAGCCCCCACCTAGTCCCAGCTCCTGTGAAGGACACAGCCCTGCATGCCCTGGGCAACGGGCCATACCCTGGGCCACTTCTGCCCCCATCAGCACATCCCTCCCAGCCCTAGGGCAGCATCCCAGGGAAAGCAGGAGCCCAGGCAGACAGGGAGGAACAGAAAGCAAGATCCTTTATTGTACATAGTACAGAATGTAATGCAGCTTTGCAGGAGATACATAGCCCTGCTGAGTAAAGATTATTTCAAATCAGTCCTCAGATTAACCCCTAGACCTTGCCACCCCGAGCACACGGTTAAAACCCTGTCCCCAAGGCGGGGTTCCCACAACCAAACACTCCCCCAGGGGTAGGGGCCACCGCAGACCCCACGGGGAGGGCAACCCAGTCTACCCAGAGTTAATCTTCATACTTCCCCAAAAAAAAAAGAATGAATCAGTTA
>VXBO01002028.1:8258-20902 GCA_013400135.1 Rhinoptilus africanus
AAAATAATAATAATTAAAAAAATAAAAACCAAACCCGTGCCTCTTTATTTTTTCTCTCTTCCCCAGGTTGAAAGCAAACCCCAGCCGCGTTTATTTGCCGGGCGGGTCCCCGCGGGGCTGCGCGGAGCTGCGCGGAGCTGCGCGGTGTTCTCCTGCCATCTAGCGGCTCCCGACGGGCATCCCGGCGGGATCAGGCACACCTAAATCCGGAATCAGTGTACAACGATGTGCATCCCAAGTATTTGACGGCTTACCAGAGTAATTATGAGTAAAATACCTTCTCGTCCCGAAATCAGAAGATTCCGAGCCAGCTGGCACCCGTGCTTTTCTAACATGTTTTTTGCTTTGTTTTTATTTTTTTTTTTTTAATTCTCTCCCTGTGTTGGCCCAGGAATGTATGGGCTGGACCAAACGGCAAATCTCCACGTCAGCTGTGTGTTTCAGCCTTTAATCAGAAACGAAGTAACCCCCTCCCTCGGTACATAAAGGGGAGGAATTGGTTGGTCTCACAGAATAATGTGGAATAATTAACTTCAGAGCCAATTTGTGGATCTACGGCGTTGCTTCTGGATGCCCAGAGGTATTTATTTTTCCCTTCTCATAGCTCCATCGCTTTCCCCTTTAGCTGTGTCCTACTTCGGACTCCTGCTCTGACCCAGCCTGGGACCTGTATATTTTGCCATAGACCTCTGAGCTGGTTAAGGACATCTCCCTTCCCTTCGCCACGCATCTGCACCATTTCCACATCTTCTTATATAGCCTTTATAGTCTAATATTTGCAAACTTTTCTGTCTCTCATCATTATGAAAGGCTCAGATGGCGACGAGGACTTTACACGCAGAAACAATTATTATTATTATTGAGCAAATATATCGCAACATTCACACAATATTCACAAAAATATATCAGCAACATTCATGGGCCTCAAACACCACATAAAGAAATCCAGGTAGTACTATTTATCTGTTAAATAAGCAGCATAATAAAGGTTGTATAACATAATAACATAAGTATATAACATATACATGTAACATAACATATGTATAACGTAAGTAACACAATAAAGGGGGGTTGGACTAGATGATCTCCAGAGGTCCCTTCCAACCCTATGATTCTATGAAAACTCTATGTGAGTCCTGCTGTAAAACATCAAAATCAGCCCAAACCTTCAAGACTCTCAAGCAGTACCTCAGTCTGAATACTAAGTGAGGCAAAAAAATACAGATTTTTTTTCTACCGGGCATGTTCAAAACAACAAGGATGTGGCAGAACATTGCAGGACCACATCAAAGAACAGAAGGAAGTGTTTTATTTTAGCACCTGCATTGGAATAATTCCTCAACAAATAAATGATGAAAAAATCTCCAGATCTGTTCTTTAGCCTTTAAACCTCTGTTTTCCTCCTTTCCTTCATAAAGTAATATAATGTCCTTTTTTTATGTTGCAAAGTCACTTCACGTGACACTTTTTTTTACTCCCTTTTGTATTTCTACAGAGTCACAGGAAAGTTTGGATGTTCAGTCAGGAGCACAAACATAAAGCCTGGATATGTTGAATAACATTTTTTTTTTTTTTTTGCATTAAGTCAGAAAGTACTCAAACACTGGTACTTTTATATCTACTTTATATATACTTTTATATATGTGCTGTGTTTTGAATATCATTCCAGGTAGAACAGAATTCTCCCATTGTGCTGCACGTTTCCTTGCATAAAACAGAGCAAAATTCATAATTGTTCCATATAATCCAGCTATCCATGTAATTCCTTATCTAAAAGTAGGAAACCACGTCTGATACAAATGTGCTCTTATTCTGCTATGGGTTTGAGTAGACTCAGCAATGAAATGGAAAAAATGATTTCTGAATGCTCCGTACTGCTCTCCTTACATAAAAAAGCTATTCCAAAGCTTGGTTTTCTACATTTTAGGTCCTTGGCCTTCAATATTTTTCTTAAGAGCGTAGCTACTCCAAGACTTCTTTTTATTAAAACTAAGCCCTAAAGGGTTGCTCCTATGAACGTTACCATTTTAGGCTTACACATAAGGTCCCCATTGTGCATCTCAGTGTCTTCTGCCGCTCCTAACACCTCCCCCGACTTTCACACACACTCTCTGCCTCTCCTGGTGCTCCAGAGCACCTTTTGTTTCACTCCCTGCTTCTCCCTTCTTGGCTTCTTGTTAAAAGAAGCAGAAAACCCTTTTCATCCCCATTTGAGCGAATCCTTTCCCATGGCGGGTCCCTCACTTTGCATCTGGGCTGCCTTCCACCCTGCAGCACACAATGCCCGACAAGCCCTTCATTCACTCGGCGGTTCGGGGCGGCATTGTGCGAATCAAAACAAGTTAAATGACAGATGGCTTGTGGCAATTTAATNTGCTCTTTTCCACCGCTGTCATCACTATACATTTATTTTTATTTAATTTTATTTTTACTTAAATGGATAATATTTTAAAATGTTTAAATAACTGTATTTTAATCTGGTTTTATTTAATTTTCTTTTACTTTTTTATTGCTTCCTGTTACACCTGCTCTCCCCTGGTGTTTATGATAACACCCCACAGAGCGAAAATGAACACTGCCAAGAGACCTGAGCAGTACACGTGCTCCACAAGAACTCTAGAGAGGGGGGGTCATTGCTGTCGTCGTAGTAAAATGCGGGTGTTATTCTCATTTCCCAGTAAGATCCAGCAAGGCAAAGAAGTTCTGGCGGGGTTCAGTGTCTCATTTCCATCTCTGCTGTGTAGAGTGTCTGCAAGCGTCTCCACATTTTCTGTACTTGTTACGGACCTGGATGCAAGTTTACCAAGTGTGCAGGACGGCGAGTCAATCCTCAGATACCACGTCCATCAGCAATCACAGCCTTCAATCCAACTCCCGCTACAGAGGATAGAACTGGCCCCAATGACTTCAACAGGGGAAAGATCCTGAAACACTCTCAGAGGGGCTCAGATATACAGTTCGCTGCTTTCTGAAGCATCTAGTGCTGTGCACACTTGTGCATCTTCTTGTGTCTGCCCCATCCCTGGAGGGGTTCAAGGCCAGGCTGGACGGGGCTTGGAGCAGCCTGGGCTGGTGGGAGGTGTCCCTGCCCAAGGCAGGGGGGGGCACTGGGAGATCTTTAAGGTCCCTTCCATCCCAAACCATTCTGTGATTCTATGATTCAATGAAACTGGGGCCTTAAGTGACACAGGGAACACTGCCTTTTAAAATATGTCTTTTGGGTTGGTTTTTTTGTTTTTTTTTTTCCCAAATTCAAACTGAGTGCTCGTCCTGGTCTATCCCCAGTGCTGAGCAACAGAGACTTGAGTTTTTACAGGAACTGTATGTGAGTGTGGTTTTGTGGGCACACTTTTGTATGAATATGCTGATAATACATGATTTCTCATTGGAACCAGCATAATTTGCTGCATTCCAGTCAAATGATATTATGCTAAACCCCCAGGGTTTTTTTCATTAATACTAGTAGGAATTTTGCCATTGACTTCAACGGGAGCAGAAAATGCTACATTATCGGTATTGCAACCAATTACTCCAAAAAAGCATTCTTTTACATCCACACTGGTTATCTAGGTCGAAAAAGGCACAATGGAAAAAATGAGAGGAAATGCAATTTTACAAATTAATTGTTTACCTAACTTAAAATGAGCTTAGAGACAGGGAACTAACACCAAAACATGCTTTAAAAGCGTGGAAAGAGGATGAAAATCAGATAAATTTGGGGATATCTGTCCAAAGTTGCTCAGACCATGAGTTATTTTTGGATTATATATTTCAAATCAGCATGCTGCTTGCACAGATTAACCCATACCTGTTGCGTGGCAAGTTGATGGAGCTCACCAGGACAATGTGCAGCATGAAGAGCACATGGTGGTATTGGTCAAGTCAGCTTGATAGTTATTGATTTTTATTTTTTTTCCATCTCTTTTCTTATTGTAGTATTTTTTCAGAGAAGCTTAGCTAAGGGGAGAAATCCCTATGTCCCTAACCACTCCATGCTTCCTTCTGACCAAAGGCCGTGCACCAGAGAAATGGTGCACGAGGCATTGCCCCCTTGGAGTGGAGGATTGTCCCGACTGTGTGACAAGCTGGGGAACAAGGAATGGAGATGGGACAGGTGGAGAAGAAGGAGATGGAGAGTTTCTGAGCGCTGTTCCTGTTGTCACCTGAGTTTCCAAAGCATTGAGCCCACCAGCACTGATGCCTACCTTGCTCTCGTTAGCAGCCATGAGACTGGCTTCCCAGGTGCAGGAAAAACAGGATGTCCACCACTGTTTCTCCCTCTACTTTGCCTTCTCTGCCGGTGTGCAGATCCTGCTCCAATACATTACATACACCACTCAAAAAAACTTATCCAAAAACTTCCAAAAGTGACGGAAAACATCCCATTCATTGTCAAGACAAAAAANNNAAAAAAGCAAGTGAGCAAACCGCTACCTATCCCATTAAATAATAATCACCTTTCTAGATAATTGCCCTTTCATACCTTTGTAATTATCTCCTAGGTGCAGTAATCAACAGCCTTTATTGCTATTTTTCAGCCCTTTGCACACTGGGGCACTTCAGTGTTTCCCTTCACCAGCAAACAACCTCTCTGATACCACAGCATACTGAATGTTCATAAATGATGACTTTATAATGATTCTTACTTCACTGTGTGCTTTGTAAAAGTCAGAGAGCAGCAGACATGACAATTGCTACATTCATGGAATTATTCCAGGACACCTGGGGAAAAGAGAAATCCAGACAAGTTATTTTAACTTGAGGTTTCCCCCCCAACTTTTTTTTTTCCCAGCCATAGTGTTGTGTAGTGATTAATTATACCACCCACTCACCAGCTATATTAATCACAGGTGAGCTCCTTATGGATATTCCAAAAGATTTATTCTCCGTGCTGCTCTATTTCAAAATGCCAGCAAAAATTCAGATAGGGTGAATAAAGCTGTGTCCTTGAATACGTTACCGGCCCTAGTGCTTCCTCACAATTGATAGTCTTATTTCTGAAAGTATATTGGTTAATTTGCTTCACCACTACTGAGAGCAGAGAGAGACTAAGCAGTTGAGGAGACAGATGAGGACAAAGAGTCAAAAAATGTTAGTTCCCTTGTAATGGGATTGGCAGGAGCTCAGGATGCCAGATCATGGTCTGTTGCTCTACCAGGTCACTGAGCCCGGTGGTGGCAGCGCCTCCCACAACAGAAGACCCTTCCCAGAAGAAGACGCCTATGGGGCACATCATATTCTGGCAGTTCAGCCCAGATTGCTGCTGACTGGGGAAACCTGTTAGTGTTCAAAGAGATCCCTAAAAGAAATGCCCAAAGTCCAAGGTTTTAGGAAAGTCAAACTAATGAAATCAAACAGTTGGCAGAACATCTCCATTTATGGTACCAGTAAACTTCCTAGTGAGAAGCAAAGTGTTGAACAAGTCTACAAAGAGAAGAATGAGAGGCAGTTAAAAGGAATAGTATGTTGACACAGAGAATATAATAAATATTAACCAGAACTTATTTTCCAGTGGTCCGCAATTTAAAGAAATAAAACAATAAAAAAGGAAAGAGAGGTTACTGTATTGTGTACCACAAGAAAAAGGAGCAGAGAAAGCTTTTTTATCTTGCATACATCAAACTCCCTGCAGCAAGTCAGTGTCACCACTGCAAGTTTCAACAAAAGCGAAGTAATTTTAGCTCCTGTTCACATTTCTGTTGGGAAAGGCCTGGTGTACACAATGCTTTTTGGTAAGTCTATATAATTTAAAATTTTTATCCGAACTCCAGAAACACGTCTGTAAAGCAGCAACCTGTGATCACGTCCTCCTGTAGCCTTCCGCAGCGCACTGCTTTTCCAGTTGGTGGGGAAGAAGGGAGTTCACCCACAGGGACTAACAGGATGTCATAGAATCATAGAATCATAGAATCATAGGGTTGGAAGGGACCTTAGTAGATCATCTAGATCTACTAGTTCATCTAGTAGATCTACTAGATCATCTATTATATGTCACACATATAATCTGCGACGTTTGCTGGTCCTTGATTCTTCACAGGTCCCGTTTACCTGCAGCAACCCTCCTGAAGCAAATGGAAGAGCAGCGTCTACCAAATAACAGGATCCAAACTTACAGCTGTGCAGCTGCCACTACGAGGTCGTCTGACAACCATCTTCCACTTGGCTGATCAAAATGAGACCACGTCTTCTCGCTGCGTCACTCACCCTGGTCCTGTCACCCTTCCACCGATGGCCATTATGGACTTCCACGTCACTACAGTGATAAAGATGTCCTTGGCATTTTTTGACTCATACCATGAGCAACGCTACCTTTAAAAATCTGACGCTGCTCTAAAATCTAAACAATACTTACTTCTATATTGTCAGAAAAGTAATTGGAGGGTCAGCACACTATTACATCACTACTGCAACAATTACTATCATTATTGTAGGCTGGGCTTGCTCCTTAAAGGACGCAACGCAGAGTGTCTAATTAGAAAATGATAAAAATAACAAAAAAAAAAAGCAAGCAGGTGACATTGCTTTAGCACCATCACACTGGAAAAGAGAAAAAGATGATTCTCACTGAGCATCATTTAGAATGAGATAAGAGAGAAACCTCACTCACGGCTAATTCAGACTTTTCAGTAGGGCTCATCTTGTCACAGCATGTCGTTTTCCTCCCTTTGATAAGGTCAGTTTGCCAAAAAGAACAAAGTGCACATGAGTAATACATTACTCAACCACTTGTATACATACATCTATTTTTCTTACCGGGTCTCACTATTGAGAAAGGTATAGACATGGCATCATGATAAAAAGGGTCATTTAAAAGACTTCTCAGAGGCTCTGTACTGTGAAGGATTGAATTTTCACTTGAATGCCTACATTTTCACATCTTTTTCTTTACAGAAATATTATTTTTGAATGGCTGGCTGCAATTGGGTGTTTTCTTATGTCGCTGACCAGGAATATATAAAATATTAGAGCTCATTTGTCCCGGGAGAGGACCACAGCTAACTCAGAAGTTCATCATTGTGGTGATGGAGGTTACACATCCAGCCCTGGCCAGCAGCCTCCTCCAGCTCTCCTCCGACGGTGCTGCCACAGAATGGCTAAATTAAGACAATTTCTGAAATCATTATTTCCCAGACACATTCACAGAACCAACTCTTAATCATCGCACTTTCCACACACTGGCAGAATGCTGACTCTGATCTGGTTTTTCCCCTCTTCTCAGCAAATTTAAGTGTTAAGGGGCAACATTTAAAACATATTTGTGTGCAGATTCCAGGAATAATTGTGGGCTTGCATTTGCGCATGCTTCGCAACATGGTAAGGTGAAGTAGCTCCTTGGTCCTGTTGGGATATCTACTTGATATCTGAAAGTACAGATATGAATAAATTTAGGAAAAAATGTTTTTGCTTTTTTTTTTTCCAAGGTATTGTAACTCTTACAAAACACAGTAAGTTTCATTGACTTTTACAAAGGTGAGTTTAGTTTCATCTAAAGGGGAGGGACAGTTCTGGTTTGACAGGGGCATTAGTCAGCATATCTGATGAAAATGGTTGTGTTTTCACAGTAAGTGGTACAATATTTGCTAGTTTCCTGTTGAAACCCTGAAGTCAGTTTGTGCACAGCAGATCTGACGAAAGATTTACCCAGTTTCCCGTAACAGCCTGGGGGACAACCCACAGAGACCTCTTGCCCCCTCATCAGCAGTGATGGTGGATTCACGTTCTTCTTCCTTGCAGAGCCCCCCATCCCTACCACTATGAGGATGCGCAGGAAAGGAAAAACTCGGCATTTCATTTGCAGAAAACTTGCATGCCAGTTGAAAAGCGCTTCATCACTATGAACCTCCATAACCTCGTGGAAAGGCCGTTTTGAAGGAACGAAATTTTTCCTACTTATACTTCAGTAGCTTTTGAATGACATTCAGCATCACCTTGAACTAGTGTTGTGCCACAATATTTACTTTTGCCAAGGTATTCTAGATACTAAGCACTGGGAAATTCTGTAAAAAAACCCCAAAACTGTTGTGATAGTGAAAGCTCACTTTGCATTAGGGTTCACTTTGTGTGCAAAACTCTCATTTCAGATCCATGCTTGCTTGGTTCCCAGCAAAAGAAAGTTCTTCCACTAATCTCTTAGTCCTATTTTTTCTCATAGCTTATTTAAAAACACAGAAGTAAAAAGAAGGTGACAAACAGAATCAAGAAGAGAAACAGACCGTAACAAACCACAAAATACAAGCACTGCAATCCTGGAAAAAAAGGGAAATTAATAAACTACTGCTTTTCTAAAATGTGAATAGATAGATGAGTTATCACTTTTTCTTTTATTTGTTTAGGCATTTTTACACTTTTTTATTCTAACAACCTTTGTCTTCATGAAATTCTTTCTAAGGTGCTGCTGTTTGCTATATGGTAAGGTTTAGAATAACTGCAAAAAGACATCATAAAAGGGAAATAACTGGAAACTATCTCCTGCTCTAATATATGCCTTCCCTCCCTCCAAGGAAGAAGTTGCCTTTAAATAAAATTACATAAGTGTAATGCCTTATAAATGCCTCATAGAGAGGAGGCAGCACAGGTAAGCAGCAAAATATCTGATGTCGTGAGTGTAAATACATGGTGTGGATTCATCACATGTTAAGAAAGAGGCTTCCATGGATGCTTTTGTCTTGAGTTCTGACTCTCTGACACTTGATGAACTTCAGGAGTACTCCTGGGCAGTATATTTTCTAATGGATTACTCTTCTTATCTGTAGTAGCGTATTTTTTGCAGCACAATGATTTTGCGCAGTCACAGGTTGTTCCAGGATGGCTGGGGGGTGGAGTCTGAATGGATGCAAGTGGGATGAAGAGCACAAGAACGTGCGTGTTGGGTCAGACTGAAGGTCCCGTTGAAGCGCAGAGCACGGCTGGCAGCAGGCTCTGGGGGGGACAAGACCAGCGGTAGCGTGACCCTTTGCTCAGCACAGCCAAGCGGTCCCTCGTCACCTCCTGGCATCTGACAGCCACAGGCTTGAGGACTTCCAGACTCTAAACTTCATTTGGCGCTTTGTCGGATCAATCTGTTATAAATTTACCCACATACTTTTGACAAATTAGATATGAGTGTCACAGATTCCTGAGAATCTATTAAATGCTGCAGGGAGGGGGGAGAAAACCCCTTTCTTTTCTTCATTAGAAACCCACTGCCAAGCCATTTCACCCAGCATCCCAAAGCTCGACTATCATAAGGAAACCAAATGTTCCCTATTCACCTTCTACAAGTCACTCGCAACTGTATTGGTCTCTGTGATTCTCTCTACCAGCTGTGTCTTTCCTATTCTCTTTTCCAAGTATTCTTTTCTTGTTTTCATCCCCTTTCTGTGACAGAGTGCTCAGAATCACATTGGATGCTCAGGATCGGGGAGTACCTGTGAATTTACGCAGTGACATTAAAAAGCTCTTTTGTGTTTTTCACTCATGTCCTAATAATTACTAGCATCCTGGCACCAAGCACTAGTGTCAGTGATAATGTAAATCAAAATGAGCACTTGACCCAGGTTGTAACTAACAGAGCCTCGTTCACACACAGAGACTTCCTTCCTTCCTTCTTTTTTATTGACCTTCTCTGCTCATGTATGTGTAAGACAGCACAAGTGGTTGAAGCTATAGAAAGGGGAAGTTACGCTGTGGTGAATGCTGATTTTCCTACACATTCCACATAATTAACTTCTGAGCAACATTAAATTATTCTGTTACTTCATTTACTTTGGCTGGTTTCCTACAGTTTCCATTTTCTTTTAATGTGATGCTATATTTTTCTTATTTGTGAAGTCTTTTTGTGCTAATTATTGTTCCTTTATAATTCTCTGACTACTTTACTTCCTTTTCCTTCAAAAGAACTAGTACTTTAAAGAATTTCTTTCTGAACTCAGGTGAACCATCTGTTTATCCTCCATCTCCCTTATTTATCCTTTGCTCCTTGTGTCCTCAGTTTCTGGCCAGGTCTGCACTTGACTTCTGCTCCTTTTTTAATGGGCTTTCAAGCCTCATTTCAGTTCTTAGTTTCTATATACTGTACTTCCCCAACACATTCTCCTCATTAAAGTGGCCAGCCCTCTGTTTTAATGATTTTGTCATTTTCTTAGTTGTGCAGTTGTCATTCTGCAGGGTGGCTACCACAAAAAGTGATGATTTTTATCCTCTTTAACATCTTAATAAATGACCTGAAGAAACTAGGAGAGTGGTGACGTGACAAAGTTTTTCAGTGCTGAAAACCTTTTCAGGATATTCAGATCTAATGGTGTTTGCAAAAACTTCTGGTAGAAAGGTGGAGGCAAATCATTGCAAAGTAATGCAAATAGTATGAAAAAAAATTGCAATTGCATGTGTGCGGTGATGACTGGTAATTTGTATGTTTAGACACAGGAAATGCAGTGCCAAACCCCAAAAAAGTATATACCAGTATAAACCAGAAAACAGTAACTTAAGAAACCAGAAAATACCACCATGCCATGGCTTAAATTTCTGTTGCTCCTGTGTCTTAAATATTCTGTGAAGTTTTGATTCTCCCATCTCGAAAAAGACGTAATAGAACTTGCAAAGATATAGAGAAAGGGCAAAAAGTATGATCAGATATGAAACAGAATCTATATGAAAAGAGATTAAATTGACTAGGCTTCTTGGCTTGGGAAAAAGTACAGAGAAAATGAACATGGGGCTGCAAACTGTGATTCCTTGCAACGTAAAAAATAGATCAAGATAACTTAACTGTGAGATTCACTTCTATGGGGGCAAAATGAAGCCCGTGTTCTGGGCACTAATTGTTAAAAAAGGGTTTTAAAAAAAAAAAAAAAAGAAAGGATTGAACAAATTCAATGGGGGGCAAATTCACTGATGCCTATGAAATGTATCAGTCCAGACGTTAACACTAAATCAGAATATTCCTGAATTACTGTTCGTAGAGACGGTATGGCAGGGAGAAATTCATGCACACAGGCGTGACCCCATCTCTTATGCTTTTAACAGTAACTTGAAGTGTTGCTGGTAGTGTGTGCCATCATCTGTGCTGAATAATCTTTACAGTGAGTTTGATACACTCCAGCTAGTACTTCCTATGTGCAACCACAAAGAAAATATGCAGAATTCTCTACGTTGTGAATCTGTCCTGAATTCTGTATGTTTATGGGTTGGTGGTTTTTTGGTTTTTTTTTTCTCCTTTTCAGGTGAGAATCTTCTGTTACTGCCATCCTCCTCTTTCCTTGCTCTTTGTACATGCTCCACCTCTGCTTCCTCGCGGCAGTGCCGGGCTGATGCAGAGACAAGTTAATTAGCCCAATGTGTTTACTAGCTTGAGCTCTGAGCTGTGTCTCGCCTTTAAGGTAATTTTTGGGGGGTAAAGAATCAGTCATAGAAAAGTCTGTCTCTCTACAGTTTATGAATTCTGTTTGATTTTGGGGATCTCTCTCAGCACATGTATTTCAGTCTGCAAAAGCTACTTTGAAAGTGGGGCTTGCCTGCCTTTTCTGTTGTTATTGTGACTTTTTACTGCTGTATTGATTTAATAAGGCAATTTCAGTAAAACTGTGCTGATCCTCTTCTGACGGTGAAGCTGGTTTTGGATAGAGCTACCACCCACTCCATAAATGATTAGTTTCAAGACTGAATAGCTTAAGTAACCAGATTAGTTATCTAGGGATGGCTGGCTTAGTAATTCCTGTTGTTCATGTTTCCTGAAAAATACCCACAGCAATCTGGAAAACGAGAAGGTGACAAAAAGAAACCAGAGATATCCCATGTGAGAGGCAGCAGGGCTCCCTAGAAGATAATGATAGCTGAACCAAAATTCAGTGTTTCAAAGGATGCTGTTGAAAACATATACATGCTTTGTTTTCACAACAGGTTTACTTTTCTTGTGCTAATGTAATTGTATTTAAAATGTTCACAAAACAAAATGGCCATGCACTTATTGCTATGAATCTTAGAAGACAGGTGAATAGAAAATCATATTGACCACAAAAGTCAAACTTCTCACCGAAGGGTGTTTTTGCTCTACAAGCAGCAGGAATTGAAGGTCTTTCCATGTATCTAAGAAGTTAAGACTACAATGATTATCCAAGAAATGTCTACCCAGACAGAAAAATAAACAATTGTGAAGCCTACCGACACAAAAGAGAGCTTTCCATTGTTTAGGAAGACAAGTTTTGCCAGATTAATGATAGTGATAATTTTGCTATTCGCAAAATGAAGAATCATGTATCTAATTTAAACTACATATTGCCACAAAGATGAGATCATCTGCAGCTGGCTGAGGTTTCGAATTTTGTGGCTTTTAGCAACACTAATTCTTGTGGCAAAATTAAAAACTTCAGAAAAACATTCTTAGAAAATTTTGAATGGAAGGAAAAATTATGCTGACACTGAATATATTCTTGCAACTTTTCTCTTTTTTTTTTTTTTTTAATCATTTCCATGTCCAAATAAAACGTATGCCTAAGTATCCTGCTCAATAGTTCATCTCTTAGCAGCAGTAGGCTCCTAATTGTTTTGCAGATAGTTATATAGATTCCCCATAATTTTTATATTCTGCATTGATTCTATATTTTAATTCACGGCAAAGGCACCTCACTTTGGGGATATACACATCATAAATATCATTAATAAATATT
>VXBO01002029.1:0-29708 GCA_013400135.1 Rhinoptilus africanus
AGGAAAAGCATAAAATCGAGAAGTTTCTGAGGTGGAAAAGAAGTTGCACCTGGCACACAAGGAATGCAATATCTGCAGTTCCCAGACAAAACTACTACTACATTCCCTTGCCTTGTGTTGATAACGGGAAAGAAGATGGCACTGAGACCAGATAAAGTGGCTTACTTGGACCCAGAGCCAGCATTCTGTCAAATTTTGATGAACTGCTGTCCTTTGCGTGAACTTTGATAATTATACTGTCATTTTAGTGAGACAATTTACAGCAATCACAATAAAGGTATTTATGACTAAAGTCACCCAAACTCCACCTTGAAGATAAAAAATAGCATAAAAATAGCCAGAGAATGGGGAGATATCAGTGAAGACACAAGTCAGGGGAGAACTCCATCACAGACTGCCTTTGACTCCTGGGACCAGTCGATGGGCTGAGCCTTTCTTCCCCCGCATAGGGATGCCTTTGGGTAAGACTTAGATTATACCAAGTGCTGCTTCGGGAAACTTTGAAATTTCTGTAGAGAATCTTTTTCCTACAGTTATCACCAGGCTGTATAGTTTGTAACTTTGTTGCGTGTTCTGTATAAGTAACATTACTTTTGTTTGCACTTGCTTTGCAGACAGTGTATTATCACTGGCAATCCTAAGAACCTGTAGTAGGTAGGAAGTAGGTAGTCGTTTTGGTTTCTCACTGAACGCTACCACAGACTTGAGGGCAGCCGTGCTAGTTCGTGAGCATGACTAGATTGAAGGTGCAGCCTGCTATTAGTGTATCTAAATCATAATAGTTTAATACTTTATATTAAACGTGACTGGACTGAATTGGGCATCACTCAGAATTTAAACCTAGCCACACCTAGCCGCCCACCTCCGTGAGAAGTTTTAGAATGCAAGGGGGTTTGTTTTCTGCCAAAACTACTTTGCCCCTTTCACGCAACAGGGTAGATGAGGGGAGAGCAGTGAAC
Source organism: Rhinoptilus africanus (assembly GCA_013400135.1). NCBI lineage: Eukaryota > Metazoa > Chordata > Aves > Charadriiformes > Glareolidae > Rhinoptilus > Rhinoptilus africanus. The sequence continues at coordinate 960 of VXBO01002029.1, forward strand.
GTTGTCTACCTTGAGTTCAGCAAGACTTTTGACATTGTGTCCCACAACATCCTCATAGGTAAGCTTAGGAAGTGCAGGTTAGATGAGTGGACAGTTAGGTGGATTGAGAACTGGCTCAATGGCAGAGCTCAGAGGGTTGTGATGAGCAGCACAGGGTCCAGTCGGAGGCTTATAACTAGTGGTGTTCCCCAGGGGTTTTATACCAAAACCATTTCAGGTTATAAATATAGAGAAGTAAAGTAACTTCATTCAGATTTTAGATTATGATTTGCTTGTCAATGAAAATATTTATGAAACAGAATATTCACAAAGGCAATCCTTCTTCTCATAATTCACAAGTGTGCTTAAGTCATTCCTTCCACACTATTATTATTCTCTCAGTAAAAAAACAGAGTTGGACTAAAACCAATTGCTATATCTGGCCAATCAGATACTGCAAGTACTGTAAGTACTAAGTAATACCAGTGATACAGTAAAGGAGAATTAATAAAAAACACACACTTCAAATCTTATTTACATTAAAAAACAAAAAAACCCAAACCTTGAAGGACTAGAAAGTAATGAATAATTTTTCTTAAATCAAGTTGAACTTGTAAACAAATTTTTTTGGGAGTTAGATAATTTTAATATTGAGACAATTCAGTTACAATGAACAATTTGGACAGCTGAGCGTTGAAACCAAAAAATGTCAGTGTTTTGCATTTCTACTTGCTGCTTTCTAAATAAATTTTCACTATCTCATTTTCTCTTTACATTTTTGCCTACCTAATATTGCAGGTCAGCTGAATTTGATTGATAGACCTGATGCTTCAAGGCTGCCAGTATTTGAGTTGATGAAAAAGAAAGAAAATAGTGATGGTTGATGCTGAACAGGGTAACTGTTCTCGAAGAAATCATTCAATTTTTGTGATAATATAGTGAAAATCTGAAGTCCTGAAACATTGAACAGAACTATTCATATACCTGTGTTGTTGTAAGCTATAACTTTCTGAAGTTCTAATCATCAAGATGCTCCCTGACACAGCTCTACTCAAATTATCACCTTCAAAATATGTATTTCTGCCAGATCTTCTCTCAAGTTTTCCGCTGGCACGTTTAGGTGATCTCTTTTTATTCAGACAGGGCACATCAGGATGCAGACACAAATGTAAAGAATGGTTTCTGAGCTATATGATGAAAAATTTTGAAGGATTTTCATGGTCTGATGAGACAACAGAATATGGTCTGGGAAATATCAGTAAAGACAAAGTGAAGGATAATAAGGAGCTGTACCTTTTGTAAAAAAATTAATAGTAAGTAGAAAGATGAGTCCATTTGACATTCTAGATAATTCCTTTTGGTTTGGTTTTTTTTTAATTTTTCTTTTTTCTTCATATTTTCTTCTCCTTTATCCCCTTTTCCTTTTTTTTTTCTTTTTCTTTTTCCTTCTTCTTCTCCTTCTCTTTCTCCTCTTTTCTTTTCTTTTTCCTCCTTTCTTTTTCCCTTTCCTTCCTTTTCCCTTTCCTTTTTTCCTTTTCTTTTTTCTATTTCTTTTTCTGTCTTCATCTTCATTTTTTTATCTTGTTCTTAATCTTTTTCTAGTTCTCTTTATTCATTTTTTAATATATTTTTTTTATTTTTCCATTTATGGTTCACTTTATCTCTTCCTCCTCCTCTTTCTCTTCCCCCACCCCATCTTCTCTTTATTATTCTTTTTGAACACCAAACTTTACTAGTATAAGCAGGTGATTATATAATATATAATATAATGAAGATATATATGATAACAATAGTAATCATCACATATAACAATCTTCTACACACTAGGAAATTTTGCCACTGTTTTTTAAAGCTCACTGTTTATAAACCATGATTTTCCAAATTTAAAGTAGGCAGACCAGTACTAGTTATGAGACACTATGGTAACAGCATATGTCAAATTCTAAACACAGGTCACTCACCGTACTCAACCAGATCATGTAGGCTGCAATGAGATAAAATCTTACTTGAAGAGTAATTAAAAAAGGAAAGTGTAAAATATACATAGAGAAAATTTAAATTAACTTTCTGTCACAAATCAAATTTCCAATCAACTCTGCTAGAATATTTACTTTAGCAAAATGCAAAACTCTTTACTTTGTTCCTCACTTAGTGTGAGGAATACAGAAAAATCAAAGAGGTTCTGGAAATTCTGCATTACTTTGGGTAATTCTAGAAACAACTGTGACATGTCCTGAAGATCTTTCTTATAAACAAACAAACAAATCCCACCATACTAAAAATAAACTTAAGTTGTCAAGATCCATTTTATCATGATGGTTAAAAAAGAAATAATTAAAAAAATCAAACAAACCCACAATGTTTCCACAGCTTATCTCAGTGAATGTATCACAAAGATGCAAAAACATTTTTATAAGAGAGCCTTTGAAGTTTTATGTTTTCATTATCTCTCTTCTGGAAAATTATAGATGTGTCATCAGTATAGCAGCTGCTTTCAGAATGCTGTTTGGTTCTTCTATATCAGCTTCGCTAAAAGAAATGCTACCTCCATTTTGATGGTCTTGAAAGCTGCTTATAAACCACCCTATAACATAATCTCATGTGTCCTTTGCAAATTGTATTTAGGCAGAGATAATATGGAGAATCAAACTTTATTTTCAATTATTAACGCATGAAACCACCATCTTTCTCTTTCAATTAATTTGTGTGTGTGTATGTTTCTGTGTGTGCTGCTATTGTAATAATAGGTTTATTACTGTGGTTATTACAGTATCCCATGAAGGAACAACATCCTAGGCATTGGATACAAAGAAATGTCCTGCAACCTTGTAAGAAAAAAACAACTAATGCTCACTGATTACAGTAAGGAAGAAATCATTGGAAATTGCTTTGTTGTCATAAGAAAAAAAAAGATACTAAAAGAATAAAATAGTGGAAAGACATACAGTATAAAAAAAAGAAGAAAATATGTAAGCAAGACTAATAGAACGTAAGTAATCCATTATTGTTAGACAAGAAATGAAAAAATAAATTTCCACAATAGACTAGAACATTCCGTAAGTCAAGAAGCAGGTGCTTCTAGGTAGAATCAGCTTCATTTTCAGGGCTCTATTCAATATGTTAACCAAAGTATTATTAGTTGTTGTTTTCAAGTAGTATAAGTATGAACTGTGTCTGCAAGCTGCTGGTAGAACAATAGTTTTACAGTGAAAATGAATCCTTATCACTCTCTACAACTACCTGAAAAGAGGTTGTAGCGAAGTGGAGGTCAGTCTCTTCTCCCAAGTAACAAAAAATAGGACAAGAGGAAACGACCTCAAGTTGTACTAGGGGAGGTTTCAGCTGGATATTAGGAAAGATTTCTTCACTGAAAGGGTTATTAAGCATTGGAACAGGCTGCCCAGGGAAGTGGTGGAATTGCCATCCCTGGAGGTATTTAAAAGATGGGTAGATGTGATGCTTAGGGACATGGTTTAGAGATGATTTTTGTCCGTGTTAGGTTGATGTTTGGACTCGATGTTCTTAAAGGTCCCTTCTAACTTACATGATTCTATGATTTTATGATTCTATGAATCCTTCTGACTGTACCAAAAAGTAATATATTGTGTGTTGAATCACTTCTACCTGTGTTTAAAACTTCGGTAGTCCCATGGAGTGGAAGTTCCAAAGAACTCAGTGTTAGTCTATCTGCTTTGGTCATCAGTAAGGTACATACTACCTCAAATGGAGAGACTACTTAAAACAAAGTGCTAACAAAACCACATTACTTCTAGCCACATCCCTGTGACCTTTGATGAACCACATACAATTCTCTGCTTGAAAAAAAAAATACCTGATCTTGTTTTTTTCTCATGATACATAATTTTCTCCTTCTTCCCACTGCAAGATGAACATAATTCTAGAAATAATTTCCTGGGTTTAACCATATATATGGCAACATAAACATTCAAATTTTCATGAATCATGAGTATGCCTTATTAAATATTTTAGTAGCATAATTTTATTAAATTTATTTTTTCTTACCAATGTCCTTCCAGAGGATTCCCTTCTGGCTTTCCAGAAGAGGTGATTGCTACATTGACTTGAAAAGATTTTATTCACCGCGTAAATATTGTGAATTTTTTAGTTAACCCCTGCCCACTTGACATAATAGTCAGTTGCAATTATGTATTTACTGAGTTGACACAAACATGTTTTGTTGAGATTTTTATTTAAATTATTTTGTGTTGTCTCAAAGCTGGAGTTCAGCGCAGGAGTACTATGGTAATGCCACAGTCTGTGCAAAAGTCCCTGGAAAGGACTTTGCCTTCCCTTCTCTCTTTTTCCTATACTTGCAAAGGTATAATTTGTTTTAAACTCCAAAGCTCTTCTAAGCATGCAGAGGGTTGCCTAATACCACAGAAAAATGAAACAAAGCAAAACAGAGCAAAATCAAACTTGGACCACAGAGAAGGAAACATGGTTGCTAGACCTTTTTTTCCTTGTTATACAAGTGAAACATCATAGGAAAACCTGATGGACTGTAGCTGGCAAAATAAGGGTCTGCTGTTGAATCCACTTGTGCATTTACACATGAGAAAAATAATAACAAACATTAACATAGATACAACATATTTTTTTTTTTTGTGTGTGTGTAGTAGAATTGAATCATGTTGAAGGAAGGACTAAAGCGAGAAGCATGGTGTGGATAACACATGAAAATCCTCTCTTATAGATTTTAGACAAAGAAGCTGAGGAGAAAAAATGGATAAATATAAGCCTGGGTCAATGTTTACAAGAATGGGGTTTGAAGAGAGTCACATTCTCATTATAAATTTGGGGAGGATGTATGGATTAAATGGTTCAAAAAAGGGCTGCTATTACAGGGAAAAAAGCCAGTCAACAGAATGGGAGAATATGAAGACAAATTCTGGAGCATGTCCTGATCTCCACAGGTCTAGGGTTTTTAAGTCATATCTTCAAAGGTGGTGGTACTGGGGAGAACCCTAAAAAGTTATAAACCACACTATATTTGAATACCGAATAAATTACAGATCTAGAAAGGATTAGAAATGATCTAGAAAGATCTTTAGACACCTACCTTTTTCTTCAGTAGGCTTTCTCTGCCTTAGCATGCACCAGAAGCGTATACATGCATTGTAAGTTGATATTCTTCTTGTGCTCTTAGGGTCTTCTGTAGACAAACCTTAATGCAGAGGGCATTCATTTTTCCCCATGCTCTATGGACTTGATTATTTTAGCCTCTTTAATAAGACTCCTTGCAAGTTTTCCCAGTTTCAAATATTTGCATTTAAAACTATAGAGATAAAACAAGAACAGCCAATAGAAAGCTTTTTTTTTGTTAAATATTTCAATAACTGTAAGGCCCACAAGCACAGTCAATGTTACCTGTTATTAGATATGTCAAGTTCACTAAATTTCACGTGTTTGCATAGGCCCTGAAGTTACTATCTGTATTCAATTGCTGCCATAGACTTTTGTTACTACAGTCTGAATATCTCTGACCAGAAATGTTCAATACATCCTTCATGTAGAGATCTGAGGAAGTCAGATAATACATTACCAGCAGAACTGAACACATGTTTTTTTAAGACGTCATTTACAATAATCAATGAAATCATTGTTTTGCTTCCTGTGTTCAGGAGTATATTACATTTCACTGTGCTCCCGCAAAATGGATGTTCTTTCCACTCTTCTGGTAGTGTATGGAGGAATACTTAACCTTTGATTCTCTTATTATTAGGTTTACACTGGAACAGTGAAAGGAATTTTAATAGTTATGGATGGTTTGTGAAATTTTTAAGTGCAACTGCTTAAAAGGCTGATATAAGCCTAAGAAATTTACTGTCAAATGTTATTTTTACTGTAGAAAAAAATGTGATTATTGAATTTCTTTGGAGAAATGCACCAAAGAGATTGGGTTACAGGATTTCAGCAAAATGAAACAGATGTATTCACTGCTCAGTAGTACCTTGCAAGAGGTGAGGACAGATTTCATGTGATTTTAGAAGTCTATTGATGGAGCTGGAGAGCTAGCACTTGTTTGCATTTTTAAAAATTCACCAGAGAATTGCAGAGGCCAGAGGGTAATCTGTATGTATTTCTCTTACAGAAATTGCTCATTTTCCTTCTTAAAATAATGCTTGGGTGCATCACAGTAAGGGGAAAAGGTGATTGGTCAGTCTTGCATCCAAGTACTGTGCAGTTTGTTATACAACCGTGAATCCATAGCTATGAAAGTAGCTTTTTACTTTTATACATACTGTTCAGGCTATATACATTCCTTCTATTATCGGAAAAGGTCTGAAAGACATAGCATAATCAACATGTACTTTTAACCTTGCAGAATGCAGCTACTTAGGTGGTTTCTAGATGGAACAAGAACAGTCTAACTGGACTCAGTTTTCACATAAATCACCTCCAAACAAGAAATGTAGCTCTCTTATTGATAATATACGTAAGGCTTATTATTGAACAATGTTGGTTAAAGAAATTAACTACTCCAAGTATGTGTAAAGAGGCATATGGTAAGGCATAGATTTAATAATAATTCGGTTTGCCTCCAAAGTTCTTTGTTTGGTGTTAGAAGGAAATTATTATGGTACTTCATAAGTATCTTCATTATAATTACCATAGTAAAAGGCATACTGTACTAAAAATATTGCGGTGAGCATATTTTATATGTTCCAGAGCATGAGGTAAATTTATACACACAGAGACATATATATGTGTATACATAGACAAAAAATGCATGTGTTGTTTATAATGAATTATGATAGCCTGAAAAAAACAAAAAAAGCAAACATTTTTTTTTTTTTAATAGCAAATTATATCTTTAACTAAATGGAACAGAAAAGAAGTTTAGAAAGAAAGGTAACATGTATCTTGCTACAATCACCTTCATGGCCATTCTCTGGACTTACTCCACTAAGTCCCTGTCTGTCTTATCCTGAGGAGCCTGAACTGGAACCAGATATGGCTCACCAGGGCTGAGTAGAGAGGGAGGATCACCTCTCTCAACTTGCCAGTAATGGTCTGCCTAATGCATCACAAGGTGTCATTGGCCTTCGTTGCTGCAAGGGCACAGTGCTGGCTCATGGTCAACACGGTGTCCACCAGGCCCTTCAAGTCCTTCTCTTCAAAGATGGTCTTCAGCCAGCATGTAGTAGAGCCCGGGTTTATTCCTTCCCAGGTGCACGACTTGGTATTTGCCTCTGTTTAACTTCATGAAGTTCCTCCTGACCCATTTTTCCAGCCTATCAGGGTTCTGAGTGATCTGCAGGATCTGAATGGTAACACAACCATCTGATGCATCAACTAATCCTAATTCTGTATCATCTGCAAACTTGATGAGGGTGCACTCTATCCAATATATATGTACAAAAGAGTTTGGTTTAAAATTTATCAGTATCATTGTAAAGTCACACATACTTCCACTGACTTTAAATTTTATTTTTCTCTAAATATTAGTTACCTGAAATTTATTCATCAAATTTTAAAGGTAAAAGCTGCTAAATTTATGTTTTTATTTGTAATTATGATACAAATCTTCACCTTCCATTTACTTTGAGTGGTATCATGTATCAAATCAGTTTAATTAATTTGGTTACAATACCTGGAGAGTAAAAGAATTAGATCTTATTTATTATGTGCGAAGATTTCAGAATCGAGCTGTACATTATTCAATCCCAAAGTACTTTCTTTCATATACCAGATGTATAATTTGTTTCCCTGTCTCTTATACTGTCTATTATTTGACAAACAATACTGTGTTTTGGTCTAAACTGAAACTGATATTAAGTGCTACAAGCAATGAAACATTGTGTGAAGGTTCTGTTTAAAAAGAAGACACAATAGTTCTTGTAAACAGGAAGTAACATATGTACTACTATACTAGCAAATTAATGAGCATCAGGGAATATTTCCGTGCACTGGAACTTCTTAGCAGCCTGTTACTTCTGAAAATTTTAAGAAAGATCCCTGAAATAATTTACTGCAGAGACAACTATCACTGCCTCAAAAAATTCCAGGGCATGATGTTGGCAGCAGCACAGGCCAGGACCAATTCCCAGTGGACAGTTTGGATGCGTACACCCTGTTTTGGAGAAGAAGATGCGTACACCCTGTTTTGGAGAAGAAGGAACTGAATAATATAAACATGAGACATTTCTTGACACCTAACAACAATGCCAGGTGGTTCACCATTGTGGTAAACTCCAAAGTAGGCACAACTTCCAGTGTCCTCATTGTCCAAGACAGAGCAATCCTTTTTAAGACTGTGAATAATCCTGTTGTTTGTTTAGAAAACTCAAGTTTAAACATCGTTGCATGTAAAACCTGGAGTCACATGTTTAAAGAGGCTTTATGCGTGTAGAGATTTGAGGCTTAGGCATTACATTAATCAGTAATCATGTAGTAGTTAATATGCAGCAATTAATACAATCAGACAAATAAAAAAAACGTATTTATGGTTCCATTTCTGTATGAACTACCATTTTCACATTTGATTTTTTAGGATATTTTCCCCTTTTCCCATCCTCTATTGTTCATTCTTGTGATGTGAGCTGTTAATCTCTCTTCTCCTTCAAAATGCCTTGACAGTTAACAAAAAATCCAATACTTGTAACAGAAATGATCTGATAGGAATTCAAATTCCAGCTCAGGAACTCCTATTCCAGTTTTGAAGTGTGGCAAAATTAGGGAGTCCTCAGGCCCCCTTTTCTTTTATTCTTCTGTTTTTCTTTTTTTTTTTGCCAGGCTTGAGCCCTGTGGATTCATCCACAATTACAGAAGCTAGAAGTCTTGCTCACACACATAAATTTATGCATAAACATTCCTTTATGCATAGATGCACACATAACACAAACACAGTATTGGAGAGAGGAACTAGGGATGCAGGATTTCTTCTTCCATTGGAAAGCATTTCAGTCATTGTCAAAGATGTTAAAAAGAGAAGTTACATTCTATAAACCCCCTAAAGGGCTGAGCAGGATATCACTGAAGAAAACACTGTTGCGTGAAAGGGGCAAAGCAGTTTTGGCAGAAAACAAACACCTGCTTGATTACTCCCTGGGCAGTTTAAGAGGATGATAGTAATACAAGTACGAAAAAAACACTAGGTGATGCATGCACTCCACGTTTAACTATGCAAACAATTCTAAGGTAAATACTAGAATTACTCATCCTAAATATATTGACTCACTATAACTCTCTTCCAGGGCTCTGGCTCACCTAGAATTGTGAATTAAAATCTAAAGTCTGAAGACGTTTTCACTTTTACCCATGCACAATGCTCCACTGATGGTTGTTAATTTCACAGTACTACATCCCTAAAGAGTACACGTAGAAAATCCTAACAATCAATTTTTCACCTGCTGTATAAAACTAAGTTGAAAATCAGGCTTGTTTGACCTTCATATGATGAACTGAGTATTACAGGGATTCAGGAATTATTTCATGACTATTCAATCCTTTCTGTCACAAGGGCGTCAGCTTCAATTGAAGAAACAGGGTGTATGGCTCAAGACAGAACCTTGCTTCAGCTGTCTGTTTTCAACCTCTCATCATACATGAGACAGGATCAAAACAAATATTTATTTTGTTTACCTGTGCCACATATTTTACATCTGTTAGAAAACCTCTGGTGTACTTATCAGGTGTGCTAAAAATTATTCAAATCCCCTTATGTAACTTTCATATTGAGGCAAACTGAAAATATTAGTGTTGTAAATACAGCTGGTTACATACAATTTATCACTTGTTTGAGTAAAGAAATCTTCATGAAGTTTTCTTTGGGGGAAAAGAAAAGAGGAAAAGGAGGAAAGTGAACTCACAGCAAAATAATTATCAGGGAGTGGCAAGACCTGTGGGCATCTCCAGTGTCAGCCAGGAAGCACCTGTACCCAGGAGGCCACCAGTGAGCATCAGGCAGCATCCCAGAGGTTCCAAGTCCTCAGTCCACTCATCCTCAGTCCAGAGGATCCAAGCAGCATCTCAAGGACAGGACTGGAGACTCCCTGTTGCGGCATTGCTGTGGCAGGGGCTGCAGTACCTGAGGGACTAACCTGGGGTCCTGGGTGGTGAGCTGGGTGGGGGTAGTGGAAACTGTGTGGAGATCAGCCCAGTTAGAGCCCTCAGGGCCTAGAACTCTGCTGTTTTTCTTTTGAAGTCAGGGACAGCTAAACACTCTTCATAATTTTGTTACTAGGGCTTTTTTGATGGTCATGGTAATGTGTTGAGGCATCTTTTTTCCTTTGAAATAAAACAGGGATGAGAAGGGAAGTTTCTTTCATCTCTATTCTTGTATCACTGCAAATATTTTCATCCAAAATGTATCTATCACCTTGAATGAGGGCAATCAAAGACTTAAAATTGGTGTTCCCCTTTTTTTAGACAACTGCTCTCAAACCTGTTTACTGCATGCCTCTGCAGAACAAAGAAAGAAAGAATGGACAAGTCCTCACACTTCTGTTTCCACACACAGAGGCTCCTGCCAGTTCACTGTTGTCATTCCAAGAGAAACAAACAAAAAGGAAATCTGGAAGGCTCAACTGGAAATCTGCAAAATGGATGCGTTATGATTTGTATATCAGTAATTGGAAACTGAGCAGAGTAGATGACAGAATGGTCATTTGTTAAATGCTCAGGCAGAGGAGAAGTGTTGCTTCTGTGCATGCAGACAAAGGCACCTTTATTCTGCTACAGAAAAGAAGCAAAAAATAACTGCTATATGAATGAGTACTACTCAGGAAAACTGTTAGCTGAGGAGGGAATTTGAGGATGCAAATCATGGCAGGCAACAGAGGGACAGAATATTCACAGTTTGAAGCTTCTTAAATTTGACTAAGCAGCACAGCGTCTGCTGGAAGCTCATTTTCAGAGTTTGCCTGAGGTTATACTGAATGAGCAGAAAACCTGCACACCATACATGAAACAGGAAAGCCCAAGGATGCCAGAGGAAACTGGCATTCAGCCTAGGAAACTAGGCTGTCCTGTGGGAAGGCTTTTCCCCAATATTGCAGCACCTCGTTCAAATGCTTTTGCAGGAGCACAGAAACAAACAAGATAACAGCAAGAAACAAAATGTGGCAAAGGAACCCCTGTCTACACCTTCGCTTTCTTTGCTCAGAAGTACTTTGTTTAACTTGTAAAATGATGTAATGAGCAACTCAAGAAGATAGGTATGAGTTCTCTGATACTGCTTGAAAAAAACCAGTGATAAAGCAGGTAGGATACATATTTAATTGGGGAAAGACAAAAGAAAAGAAAAAATAGTGAAAGCAACTGTGGCACTTACAGGGAATGCTAATGTGCTGAAAAGAGCCAGAGAGAGATTTTAGGGACAAATGTTAATTTTTGTAATTTCAATTAGCCCATTCCTAGACACTGATATTTAAGGGGCAGGGTCGGGGAGGGAGTGGGGTGAAGAGAGGCAGAATACTGCAAAGGCAGTTTGCCCATTGCTATTAAAAAGACATCCGAAAAGGCAGCTCAAACCATCTACTGTATAAAAGCTGAATATTAAATTGCCTAAAAGTGAGTTTGTTGCAAGAATATTATATCAAAGAATAGATGATGGAATATATTTACCTTATAAAACCCCGATTTTTCTCACATCTAAACTTTTTATTGAAATGTTTTGGGTTCAGCTACATTTTTCATGGGAAATTGCTCTAACCATTTGTAAATGTTGTTACACTTACATTTATCCTCGTTTTCAAGCTGATGTTTCAATATAAAGTTGAAATTATTCAATATCAACAGATAAAATTCAGATAATTTCTAGTAGCTTTTATAGAATAATTTGTCTTTGTGAGAGAGAAATGATGATATTCTGACTTTTGATCCAAACTGGAACAAAAATATGTTCTGAAATTGAAAGATTTATTCTAGGGGAAAAAAAAATTCAGCACCCAAATTTCTCTGTTTTATTCTGAAAATTTTTAAGGTGTTTGTGGGAGTTCAGAGCAGGTGGTAGGGTAAGACTAATGCATATTAGAGTGGAAAGTGCCAGATAGAAAGTAGGAACTGTCTTGCATGTAGACAAACTAAATTCAAACAGTTTTTAAACCTCCACCCAAGAGGCCTTCCTATTAGAGGTACTTAGTTACATAAAGCCTAATCATGTCTTAACATGAGCAGGAGCAGGAATTTTGCACATAAAACATGCAAACATTCTTTTGGAAGACCAAGTATCAGTGCTAGTGAGAAAAAGGGTGATGCTGTATAGGGAAAAGCAAGCAAATTCAAGAATGTGTAAGTTAAACTTTTATGTGTGTAACATTTGAAAGATGGGGAGTTAATATTTCTGTACTAGATGAAAGTATATTCATGGATTTATTTGTTATTATTTTTTATTTAATTATGGTTATAGTCATTTGTCCTTCAATGCACATTATCATCAATAACTTAAACAGCTGTCATAACACTTTCAGATGATATAATAAAATATTATCCCTTCTTTTCCAGAGGGTTTAATTAACTCAAGTGATTTATCCAAAACACCTGTGTATTCACTGTCAAAAACAGGTTTAGATGTTTAGGAATTAGTGATTTTCAGTGCATATCTGCGAAGTTTTTATTCCCTTCTTTATAAGATTTCATTTAGAGTCTTAGCTTTTCTACCCACTGAAGAGCACTAAATTTGACTACTAATTTTAAAATCAGTTTGTATGATTGCTTGAGGTCTAGCCTTGTATTCCTTCCTTCCTTGCTGCGGGCATGTTCAACTACTTAGGTAAATGAACACTGAAGAATAATTGCATTTAGTGAAAGCATTCTGGGCCCAATGGTGTAGTAAGCTAATTTCAGTTCTGTAGCTCCTCTCTGAACTCCGTATTGGGTATTAACATCAAGCAAAAATTAAAGAATGTGCTGAAAAATCAGGCTTTTTTACAGAGTCTTTTGTGAGAAAGTGTCACCAGTGTATCTACTTCATGTACAACTTTCTCACAGAAATATAACTGTTGATAAATTTAAGTCTATGATGCTTTTTATTCAAAATTTTGTGCAACTACACTATCCTTAAACTATTAGTAATCCTTCAGGCTGAGGCATTTGCAATTCATCAAAATGAAAATGTATTTATTTATTGAATATCTGTTAGACTGACTGATATATAAATTCCTTTAATTGACTGATCTGTGTGTCTCTGAGGCATGGTTTCTTTCTTGAGATAGGTTAATCACTGTTGTGACAATGTTAACAGTATGTTTTCTATCCAAAATGATATTATTCTTTAACTTTAGTGTGTATCAGAGATCCACCATGGGAATGAAAAGCTAGTCAATAAAGAATTGACGAATTAAAAAGAGTTAATAATTTTGAATGCTTGGTAAGGTTAAGTCTTCAAGGTTAAAAGATTAATTAAGGCTGAAATAAATTGCAAGCAATGAGTTTGTTTTATTTTTTATTATGCAGGGAATGACTACATAAGAGTGACCACAACTACTGAAAGTAGATGACGAGGTCTTTCCATATTATTAGGAGATTATCAAGGAAAATATTTCAGAATGAGTTTAGTTAAGAACTAACACTTTCATGTAATTACAACATTACAATGGAGCAGGTGCTGTCTACCAGCCTTGCCTCTGTGAGATAAATCAAAGACAATAACTGACTCAGACCAGTCACTTTCTAGCTACCGTCTGGCAAATTTGACAGAAGTATGTTCAGCTTCCTACTGATGTAGGTCAGGATGGCTTCTTTTCTATGTGATGCTGCACACCAGTGTGGGATTTCAACAACTTTCAAGATATAAAAGATTATAAAAAATAATAATTATCTCCAACAATTCTGTTCTGTGGACCTTTCTAGAAGAGCTAATAGAGTATGTGGGTAACTGGGGTTTCTCCTATTGGCAAATACAGATTTTTCTGCTTTAATGTAGTAGTAGTTAAAGATGTATTTTGAGTAAAATAAAATCTGTATTATTTGTAACTCTTTTGTTTGCTTTACCACCTTTAGATAATGTTTAGTGCCAGGAACTAACATATTAATATAAATCACCTAAATTTTCAGTCACTTTACACTGGCTAATAACTTTGACAATTGCATATGCATATTATCAGATATAATTCCTATGTATGCCATGCATATTATAGAATATCTCTATATTAATATAATTAATATCTATGAATATATATTAATTAATAGATGTTTTGTATTTCAGACACACACTATGAGTGTGTACGTATGTGCAATTCATACTGTAAGAAACCTGCACTGAAAAATCATTTGAAACTATTAAATCATTTACGTAGAATTCTTATTCCAAAACAGAATATTAGAAAGTGAGTCACCCACTCTACTACTCATCAGAGTGTTATAGTCTTAATTTTTCTCCTGATACATGGCATAATTTTAAGCTTGAAATAAATGCATACTTTATCTTTGTGTTTAAGAAAATGAGCTGCTGATTTCTGCCAATTCATTTTCTCTAATAAAACACAAGCAAAAAGCTCATTAACATCTTTGTTTCTGCTATCTCTTAGAAGAGAATTGTTCATTACAATGTAAATGGAAACACACTTTCACAAAGCTTGTTGCATCTCTTATAAATCCATGCAATAAATAACTAAAGAAGGAATGTTATAGCTCTCTATGTGATATTAAAGTTATCGTCTGTCATATTTCTGGGTATGCAAGAAAATTCTGTAACAGAACTGGGTGTAATAAACTTCTTCTATATGTGAATCTAACTGTAGCAGTCCCTTTAGATTTCAGAACCAGTTTACAACTGAAAAAATGAATGGCTCTCCAAAAACATAAGCATACCATCAGATGGAGGTATTATTATTTTTCATAATAATAACAATAAAAACATCATAATAATAGATATTATTTTAATTTTCATAATTTTCTAAATGTACTTTAATTTGATGAAGATTTTACGGAGTGAAATTGAAATAGAAATCACACTAACACTGGAAAGAGAGTAGAAGGAATCAACTTAGAAAATCTGTTCTAAAGAGAGTTTTTGCTGCATTAATAACTTCAAGCATCTGCTTTGCCCTACTGAAACCAGTTAAACTTAAGAATTAATAAATATAATTTTAAGCATGCATTTAAGTGCTATAATGGATAAAAATATGTTCATCATTAAGTTTTTCTCTAATTAGGACTGCAATATGGTGATTTAATTAGATTTTGATTTTTCGTAATTGTGGGAAAAGACTGGTCATTTGCTTTTGAATATCTTGATCACTAACATAAAACAAAGGCCACATCTCAAAAACTATTACTTTTGCACAAGCAGCTGGTGAAGTGTTTAGCAACTCTAATTGCTCATCTTACAGTCACATTACTAGAAATAATAGTGAAAAATAGGGTGGAAGCTCCACCACTTCATAGCTTCACAACATGTATATTCCATTATGTATTTACAAAATGGTTTACCCTCATTTTCCTTATATCTTTTATTTTCCTAATGAAATATCCTTTCTTTGTCTCCTCAGTTTAAATTTAGGTGTTTTATTAGAGACACTATAAAGCCCTCCTGGTTCTAAGTGACAAAGACACCAATTCTCATATAATTCCCACTGAATTTCAGTTGAAAATCAGTATTGTGTCTTTAAAAAAAGCTTTATCCACTGAAATATAGATATATATTTCTTCATTAAATAGATGGGAATGTAAGTAACTTACTCTGTAAAGTAGTTACAAAGAAGTATATTAAATACTTAATGAAAATATACTTATAAACATACTCTTAGATTTATTAACCCTGAAGTGGCAGCTAGTTGTCAGATATTTATACTTACAAATATACCAGGAATGAAAAACTAACTTCCTGTAGTTTCTGAAAATATCTAACATATTTCCTAGAAAACTGTGTCCTATTACAGAATTATAAATATTTCATTAGTAGAGAAAACAATATTGCTGGCAATATATATTTTTAAACTCTCATGCAAAACTAGGTTTATCTTCATTTTGCATTGGCTAAGACTCTTCCACGCTGACAAAACTGCTAATTAAAAAACTATATCTATCACTTCAAGATCTCTCATTAAACCATTAAATGTTTTAACCCCTGTACGCAAATGTAACCTAATCAATTCTTTTGGGAGTGCTTCTGTTACAGTGTTTGCTACCCCATGGAGAAAATTTTATTTTTCCGTATGTAATGATTTTGGCTGGATAGAGTTAATTTCCTCTAAATCAGCCTGTATGGTGCTAAGGTTTGGATTTGTGACCAAAACTGTGTTGATAACACAGGGATGTTTTGGCTATTGCTGAGCAGTGCTTGCAGAGCACCAAGGCATTCTCTGTTTTGCAGACTGCCCCACCAGCAAGTAGGCTGGAGGTACAAAAGAAGCTGGGAGGGGACACAGCCGGGACAGCTGAACGCAACTGATCAAAGGCATATTCCATACCATATGATGTCATGCTCAGTAATAAAAGCTGGGGAAAGGAGGAAGGGGTGACCTTCGAAGAGGTGATGTTTGTCTTCCCAAGACACTGCTACGAGTGATGGAGCCCTGTTTTCCTGGGGATGGCTGAAAACCTGCCTGCTGATGGGAAGTAGTGAATTAATTCCTTGTTTTGTTTTGCTTGGATGCATGGCTTTTGCTTTACCTATTAAACTGTCTTTATCTCAACACACAGGTTTTCTTACTTTTACCCTTCCGATTCCTCCCCTACTCAGGTGTAGGTAAGTGAGTGAGTGGCTACGTGGGTCTGAGCTGCCCACCGGGGTTAAACCACAACACCTCAGAACTAATGTCAGCAGCATTTCTTCTGTAAGAAGTGGGAAGGAAGCAATCATCGTTCGAGCAATTAGTGCTTATAGGATGAGTGATCAGTTTACAA
The DNA here is from genome assembly GCA_013400135.1 of Rhinoptilus africanus. Taxonomy (NCBI): domain Eukaryota; kingdom Metazoa; phylum Chordata; class Aves; order Charadriiformes; family Glareolidae; genus Rhinoptilus; species Rhinoptilus africanus. The sequence continues at coordinate 17,751 of VXBO01002029.1, forward strand.
ACATAAAATCAAACTATAATGAGATAATGTTAAAAAATATTAGCTCCAAATTTAGAAATATTCCACTTTTAGAGCTCTTCTGTGTTCTACTGTAACTCAATTTATATAAAGTGGAGAAACAGTTTCAGTAAAGCGAGCAATTTTTCTAGAAACAAGATTAACCTATGTAGATTAATCTTCAGCAGAAAAGAGACCTTGCAATTTTCTTCCCATGATAGTTATGTTGATTTATACTAGTTAAGATTATTAAATTCTTGATCATGGTGGTCTGTCTAAGCTACCCTCGAGGTTTTTTCACCATGAGTATTACATAAGACAGGAAGATTTCAGATACCTAATAAGAAGTTTATTTTTAAAGAGGAAAGAAAGAATGTTTTGTAGAAACAAAATTATTCATAAATCCTTCATATAATCTATTAATTATTTTTCCCAGGAAACTTTGGAAATGAAGAGTTTTAAACTCATTAAAACAGTCAAAGATATGTCTTCCATTACTAGATCTACAGGCACTGCGGTCCCTAGGAGTACAGCACCTCCTTTGTCTTCCTTGCAATTCCACAGGTTTATTTTCCAGCATTCATGAAATTGCTAGTTAACTTAATTTTTATTATGTGCAAGTCACATACTGCATATAACATAAAATTGTTTTCAGTGTTCTGAAGGTTGTGTATATATGTACCTCTCAGTGTTTATGTGATGGCTAACATAAGTTTACAGTTGTAAAATGCAATGAATCCTCCTAAGACCTGATCCATCCGTGATGAGGGTCTTCTCATTGGCCTTGGGTTAGACCCATGCTTAATACTTCTCTGTAAAGGAAAATTTCTTTAATTATACTGTTTTAACCTAACAAAGCATTCACTAGATATCCTTAATTCAGAAAATTAGTAAAGAAAGAACTACATTATATTTTCTAACTCCTCCTGGTATTACATCCCATAGTATAAGAGGATTCTTCTTGTAGCAGCATGTTATGAAAAACAGAGAATAAGTGTTTACCTGTGTGAGTTGAGTTGGAAAGGCTGTAATAGAAGGATTATTTAAGAAGGATGACCATAATTTTCTATTTGTTTAAGCAAACAAAAAAAAAGACACAAATCCTTAGTAGATTATTCTCATAAAGTTAATACTTCCTTTTGAATGCTTGCATCATTTGTGAACCATTCAAACCTTTTTACTGTTATTTATGGTATGAATATTTTTATTAATATTCTGGATTTGGTAAAGACCACAGCAATGTAGAATGGATGAGACCAGACTCACTTAAATGTCAAAAGGAAGCCTTTGATACTGTACCAATATTTTGGCCAGGCTACTTCATTTTAGAACTTTGTATTTCAAAAGAATGTGTATGCAGTTGGGCTTATTCTACAGCACACAGAGAAATGCACTGTATTCTGACAGTTTACTAATCGTAAACTCCATCTATTCTCAAGGTTATTTATCACTCACAGGAAATATCCTCTTTTTTGTTCAGCCACCCTCAAATATTCTGGCTTCTGTCTTACAGGACTCCCATCAGCAAAATTAAGTTTTCTCAAACATTGTGTGGTGAACTGGATTTAAATTCCAGGACTCAGGATACCATTTACACCTAACATATGTCCTCTAGAAAGGTTTAAACCAACTGCATTGTCATTAAATTCAAATGAAGCGATAAATGCCAGGGACTTCAATTGTCTTTGCCTCAGAAAAATGGAAGAGCTCTTTCTACTGTGAATATTAATTGTCTCACTCTTAAAATTAATTCATGTTTCTCATTACCTATCTACATTTTCGGTTGCAGCACTAAAAGCCCTGTGACTCTTCTTGCTATCTTTTGTGGTTAAAAAATTCTGTTTGAAAGAGTTTGAGAGGGAAGTTTGGGGTCAAATTAGCATAGTAAGTTCAGAAAAGATAAAATACGGTTGGTTTTGCAAAGGGTGCTGTTTGGAAAACAACCTGCCCTTGAGTGTCTTTTTTATGTACTCTATATTATCTATGCTGGGCTCTATTAAGCATGTTCTCTTTCTGCTTTTTTTTTTTTTTCCCCCCTATGCAGGAAAAATTAGAAGGAAATGAAGCAGAAAGAAAACCTTGAGGTCTTTCACTTCTTCAATTAAAAGGGTGTCAAGGAGGCCTCATTTGGTTAAATCCAAGGATTTTTAAATTACCTGTTATTTTTTTTCATTGTATAGTTCAGTTAAACAAATTTTTAAAAAGTTTATATAGGAGCATTTACACAAAATCTTTTTTACAAATTAACCCTTCAGGAGGCCAGTATACAAAAAGTGGTACAGTGTATGTTCATTTGGCAGGAATATCACCATCAACTGACATCATATGAGACCCATAGATGTATAGCAAACTTTATGCATTTCACAGCAGAGGTGTGTTACTCGTCTTTGAAAATCTTTTCCATTAAGCTTTCTCTAAAGACCATGAATGATTCTGACTATCTATGTGAAGATAAAAGCAGGATCAATCAATCACTCTGGATTGTGTTCAGATTAATTGAGGCTTAGTCCTGGTGAACCAATATGGCATATTTAAAAAAATTATATGCTTTAAATAAACACTGATGAAGGACTTTTAACTGAATATAGTGCATTACACTTATTCCACATGTGGTAATAGCAGACTGACAGGAGGAACCTTTTATTTTAAAGACAGATAAAATATTTTCTGAATCTTCTAAAAGACATAAAACACTCTGCTCAAGTCTTCAGGACAGTAAGGACTCTTTCCTTGCATTTTTGGCAAATTCAGTTTCCTTTTATAGCTGAACTGGGAAATCCACAGGAAAAGTTTGCTTATCTCCTAAAGAGAATAGCATCCACTTTCTAGACAACTTGAAGGATCCATATGAATCATTAAATCAGCATGCTACTCTGTAAGCAACACTGAAGTAATATTCTCCATTAATGCATCCAGATCTTACTTCAAACTATGTAGGTCTTTTCCTCATGTCTTTGATTGATTCTTCAACTTTCTATTAGTAATAATTAGAAACCATCTTCTAACTTCATGTAAGTTTATTCACGATCAGTTAATAAGTCTTTGTTCTTTGGCCAGCTTTTCTTTATTTTAAATATTTCTGCCCCATTGATGTTCTCAAATAAAGACAGTCATACACTTCATATGTGCTACATCTCAGACGGCGACAAATCTAAATTTTCACTTTGTTGGATTCAAAGAGATAAATTTATGCATTTTCTTCTTTCTTCTCATCACTAGTGTGGCCCTTCTCTGAATGCATATGTGATTTGAACTTACTTTTTCTAACTAAAAGATATAATGAAGACGCGTGATTAGTCCCTTTCCATACCAGTTCCCAAACCTTTTCATTTTAGCATATCCACTTTTTTTTTTTTCCAAAATAAAAGCATTGGACAAAATCACCTCTGAAATCAACCTTTAAGAAAATTTACAAGTAGCTTTCCATAAACATGGTGCCTTCCTTTCCTAAGTTATAAAATTTTTACCCAGTTTCTCACAATTTCGTAGTACTTTTTTTTAACAATATCTCCAATTTCATGTGTCACTATAATGAAAAATGTACTGAAAGTTAAACAGAAGAACTGCAACTGTTCTTTTCTATGCAAAGAATAAGCTATTCCCAGATTGCATAACTTTGCAAAAATTCGTATTATTAGCTGCTTCAATAGGTAGGCAGAAAGCACTTTGTGCATTTAGCTTGGTCTCTCACATATGCTCAGACATTCTGCTCTTGCTAGGTTGACTTCATATGGCTTTTTGTAACCCAGGTTTGGGCAGTCAGATACTAGATTTCAGTTGGTCATTCTTGACATATTAAATGTGATCAGTATTCTGATTGATTCAGTATCATATGTCAGGGTAATTACCACTTTCTTGTCTTGTGGATAAAGCATGGTATGCTCCTGGGCTCCTTTCAATCTGACCTCTATCTCAGTGGTTCCCATCAGCTTTATCTATCAATCAATTGATTTATCAGCTATTTATAAATAAAAAAAAACATTCTATGTCTCTGAAGCTAAGCCATTGCACAAACAGACCTGATGTAACAATATTAGATAGAAAGTAAAGAAGTCTCAGGATAGTGGTTGATCAACCCAGAACATTTCTAAAATGTAATGGAAAATATATGTGCAATATATATACACCTACTAGGAAACTAGCCAGAAATCTCATTTCTGCCTACTTTGAGCCTTATCAGCTAGGCTACAACTGGACTCTGCCTGGACTCTTAATTCCTTCTTGCTCATTTGGTCAGTAGTTCAGCTGCAAGAGAAGTACTAATAGGGTGCAAACACAAGATTGCTCATAATTTTGTAGTTAGCTCCTGGGTATAACAAATCATTCCATGTTAGTTTGAGAGGTCCGTGGAGCACAAGGTACCCACTTTGTGGGTCACTGTTCTGGACACAGGAAGGCAGCTATTTTATCATCCTTAGAAGAAGGTGAATTAGACCAGATCCTAAGCCATACCTACTACTATTTTTATAACCTGATTAGAATAGACAGGCACCCAGTATAGGCAGAAAAAGAGCACCTGAGCCACCACGCCTCTAGAATCCCCTTAAGTATGGAAATGCCTAAATTAATGAACTTGTTTTTTCTATTTGTCTTTTTGTACTTTACCTGTAGTATGTATAACAATGACCTCTACTGAATAACTGGGGTGCATACTTGTATGTACTGTACACTCCCAAACCCCCAAGGATTGGCTACTACCAATAAGGCACTTTAGAGATTTAAATTAGCCAGATTTAAATTCATACTATTCTTTTCATGAGAAGTATCCCTTGCCTAACTCCTGTTATCATCAGTCTTAATACTTTGTTTTCCTCTATTGTTTCTCTTGTCACTTAATTATATTCATTAAAGCATTGGTGTATCTTAACATATCCTTTAATTGATTTGAGATCAACATGAGTTTTCCAAAAGAGCTTATAAAATTTAAGAGAGAATTATACACTTTTAACAGGTATTTTTAAGAAAACTACATAATTATAAAACAATAGTAACAATATAATTCCCAGTTAATTAGATGCATATGTTAAAACTATTTTTAACACATTAATTTTTTGAGACAACAGGGTAGGAATAAATTCTTATGTGCTATGATAGGAGCAGCTAAGGATACAACAGAGTTATGAAACTCACTGAGGAAGATTTTGATTCCTTGAGTATTACTTAATTGGATGGCACTTAAAATTTCCTATAGTGAAAGAAAAACTGTAGATCTATGGTGAAAATAAGTAGCATTCACAGAGGTTATATTTATGACTATACTTATGCAAGCTAGACCTACATATTCTTTATTATCAATAGAAAGAGAGGATCAACTAGATAACTGTTCAGAGCAAGTACCCGATTCAGCTGCTGTGAATTGTCTTCTAGAGTAACCTGACTTTCCTCCTCTTTTCTAAAATAGATTAGCCTCTTTAAGCCTTTTTGGGTATCTGTGTTCTTTCCTGTGCTCTTATTTAGCAGAAGATGACATATTTATCAGAGCCAATAGAATTACGTCAGCATTTAGTTACTCACTGATCTTTTTTTTTTTTATCTCTCTTGTCAATGACATTTTAAGAACAGCATTTAAATAAAGATTATAACTGGGTCACAAGTAAAAAATAGACTTATTCTTTCAAAGTATAAAGCAATACTAGAGTCTCTGAAATGCATGTGATACAAACACAGAATGAGTTCTTTTGTTTCCCAGTCATATATGAGACAGCTTTTGAAATTAATGTTGGGAGATTTCAAAGGTATCTGATATTGACTATGTCTAGAAACATGACACAGGAATATTTCTAGTAGTGTTTGATTCTTTAAAACTATACAGACGTGTTTACCATTTGAGTATGCCAATATAACATATATATCTAAGTTTAAAGTTACCAGGAAATACTCTGATTTCACAGGTGTTACACAGAAGTCAAATGAAAACATAGGTTTTGCTTTATTCTGAAACAAGAAATGTTTTCCCATCCTATGTTGACATTATAAAGAAACTCTTTGGTTTTTTCATTTCATCTAGAAGCTATAAGTCAATTTGAGAACTGCATTATTATTTAGCTGAGGTCTTGATTTTTCCAGTATCAGTGTTAGTTTTACTTGAATATGTGTTGCTTTCACCCAGAATATTCAAGACATAAAAGCAAGAGAGGTGAATAGTAAACCAGCAATACAGCTCTGTCTTGACTTGCTAATATTTGAGTGACTGAAAGCTAAGCTTCAATTCACCCAAATGCAGGGCCTTACAGATACAGACAGGGAATGTAGAATATATCCATAATCTTTATTGATCTGGAAAATAATTATAATAAAAGGCAATTACAAATCTCTGTATGCGACTAAGTAGGGGATCCCACTCATACTGCATTTTGCTGATAGCAATAATGAATTTGAATATAGAAGTGATTTCAGTAACGTGCCTACTGAAATATAATTTCATTTATATCATTCTAAAAGATACTGAAATGTGGTAGAGGGTTCAGAGAAGAGCTGCACTGATGATTTAAGATTAAAATTATGTAATTTTAATAGATTAAATGGGGATTTGATAACAATTTTAGGCACCAATAGAGGAACAGGGCATCTATCAATTGGAGAGTTTCTAATTGAGCAAACAAATAAGTTCAAACTGATGAAACACCAACTAAGAAAAAAATTAGTTGGAAGACAGATGAATATTTGATCTGAACAGTATTGGTTAATTGCAAAAATACTGAATCAAGTGTTGTGAAAGTTCATAATAATTTAAAGTATTGAAATCATAAATAGATATTTTCCTAAAGGAAATCTTATAGTTCCAGCATAAGTTGTTTATCATATAAAAGTGCAAAAAGGGAAAGTTTCTTTCATGATGAAGAACTACGGGTTGAAATTCTAAGATTATGCCAAACAATTGGTAAATTCGTAGAAGTCTAGTTTAGGAATCTTTGAAGTCCTACAAATATTGAATATTTGTGTGTGTGGGGGGGTGTTAATCTATATATATTGATAATTTCAGTAGAAAAGAGAAAAATTAATAAACCAGAAGGAAGCACCACTGAAGGATAGTTTTCTGCCACTAAAATGTTTCCAGCTACATCCAGAGCTGATGTATCATAAGAATTCAAATGTGGTAATTTGGTAGGTTGAGTGACACAGGACTAAATTTCACTGGGGGAAACTCCACTTTTGGAAGAGTCTATTGTCTGAATTTGTGAAAATATATACTTTATAGCCAGCTAGGCTATGTGGGATTCAAGGTCTCAGTGTTTTCAAGCCTTGCCAGGTTCATGGATGAGGAGGAGCGAGGCCTGGGCATTTGATTCAGGCTGTCCAATAGGACTATTTCATGCCACAAACGTCACATTCTATACAGATTAGAAAGTTTGCTGCATAGTCTCTCTCTCCCTTGATGGTGGCAGTCCAGAGAAACTCCTTGCCGTAGTGCCGGACCTCTGCGCCCTTCCCTTCCTCTCGAAGCTGTAGCGCTCGCAGTGTCAGACATTTGCTGTCCACTGCTGTGAGTACACAGCTTCCTATTGATATAGTTGGCTGAGTATAATACTTGTATATCTTACATTTCTATCATGATTAATACTGGTTCTTTAGTATTATTGTTAATTATTTAGTCTTATTCTATTAAATCTATTTATATTTCAACCCTTGTGTTTCCTTGCTTTCCCTGGTTCCCTTTTCCGGGTGGGGAGGGGACATCGGGTGATAGAATAATTGTCTAAATGACAAGAAATTGTTATGGGTTTTCTCAAAACATAACAGGTAATCAGCTATAAACACCAAATAAGGGAAAACCCAAATATCCAAGTATTTTCATTTCATACCTATGTCTATTGAAAGAGACACACTAAATGTTTTACCTACTTCTGTCATTTATGTTTTCCTTCAATTTTTTTCACTGGTTAAATTATTACTACTACTTTAAAACATTTCTTTTAGTTCTTCTATAGTTTTTCTTTTAGCCTTCTTGCTTGAAAAAATAGCTGTAAATGGTTTATAGCAGTTTTCAGAACAGACTTTCTCTAATTTGTCTCGGTACATTCAACCATTTTTCCACCTGCAGATCAAGTTAAATAATTTTTATTTATTTGTAATAGTGGTGGAGTCTCCGTCTCTGGAGACATTCAAAACCTGCCTGGGTGGGTTCCTGTGCAACCTGCTCTAAGGTGGCCCTGCTCTGGCAGGGGGGTTGGACTAGATGATCTCCAGAGGCCCCTTCCAATCTTATGATTCTATGATCCTATGATTCTACTGGTGCAGGTTGCTGAAAGCCCCATCAAACCTGGCCTTGAACTCTTCCAGGGATGGGGCATCCGCAGCTTCTCTGGGTAATCTGTTCCAGTATCTCACCCCTTTCAGAGTAAAGAATTTCTGAATGTCTTCCAAATACCTAACTTAAATCTACCTTCCTCCAGTAAAAAAACTTTGTCCCATGTACCATCACTATACTCTCTGACAAAGACTCTCTCCTCATCTTTCCTGTAAGCCCTCTTTAGGTACTGGAAGGTTGCTATAAGGTCTCCCTGGAGCCTTCTCTTCTCCAGGCTGAACATCTTCAACTCTCTCGGCCTGTCTTCAAAGGAGAGTTGTTCCAGCCCTCTGAGCATCTTCGTGGCCCTTCTCTGAACTAGTTCCAACAGGTCCATGTCCTCAGTTCAAGAAGGACAAGGAACTGCTGGAGAGGGTACAGCAAAGGGCTGCAAAGATCATTAGGGGACTGGAACACCTGTCTTATGAAGAAAGACTTAGGGATTTGGGTCTCTTCAGTCTGCAGGAAAGACAACTGAGGGGGGATCTTATCAACACTTATAAATACTTACAGTGTGTCAGGAGGATGTGGCTGGTATCTTTTCAGTGATGTTCAGCAACAGGGCAAGAGGTAACAGGCAGAAACTTGAGCATAGGAAGTTCCACCTAAAACTGAGGAGGAACTTCTTTACTTTGAGGGTGCTAGAGTACTGGAACAGGCTACCCAGAGTGGTGGTGGAGTCTCCATCTCTGGAGACATCCAAAACCCACCTGGAGGTGTTCACAGAATCACAGAATGTTAGTGTTGGAAGGGACTTCTGGAGATCATCTAGTCCAACCCCCCTGTCAGAGCAGGGTCTCCTAGAGCAGGTTGCACAGTAACACGTCTGCTCTAGGTGACCCTTATGATTCTTATGTTGGCAACTCCAGAGATGGATGCAGTACTACAGGTGGGGTTTCATGAGAGAGCAGTAGAGGGGCAGAATTACTTGCCTCCACCTACTGGCTACAGTTCTTTTGATACAGTCCAGGATGTGGTTGGCCTTCTGGGCTGTGTGCACTCATTACTGGCTCATGTTGAGCTTCTCATCCACCAACACCCCCAAGTCCTTCTCATCAGGGCTGCTCTCAATCCATTCTCCACCCAGACAATATTTGTACTTGGGGTTGCTCCAACCCACGTGCACGACCTTGAATATGGTATTGAATATCTACTGAAATTCATGGGTCCACCTCTAAAGCCTGTCAAGGTCCTTCTGAATGGCATTACTTCTGACAAGGGTGTCAACTGCACCACACAGCTTAGTGTCATTGGCAAACTTGCTGAGGGGTCACTCAATACCTCCATTCATGTCCCCAGAAAAGATATTAAACAGTGCTGGTCCAAGTAGTGACCCCTGAGGAACGCTACTTTTCACTGGTCGCCACCTTGGACATTGAGCCATTGACCACAATTCTTTGAGTGTGACCATCCAACCAATCCTTTATCCACTGAGTGGTCCACCCATCAAATCCATGTCTAGCCAATGTAAAGAACATGGTCTTCTACTGTAATGGGTGATTCCTCATTCTTCCAGTCCAGGGAAGATGATGGGCTGTTCAGAGTAACACATGAATTTTGTGCACAAGGAAGAGACCTAAAAATGTACAGAGGACCCCACGGGAGAATCTGGAAAACAGTGTCTTTACTGGATTCACTAACAGAAAGCAGTGAGCAATTCAATATCTATAACCTTCCCTAACAGAAAGGGTAGATCCATACATGCCTGCCCTTTGCAACAGACAATTTTTATATCACTTCTCAAGAAAGAGTTCAGAACTTTCATCTTGCTGCTGTTATGCACTTTACAGTATTTTCAATGTACTCCAAAGTACTAAAAAGAAGCAAAGCAGAAGGACTCTGGTGCAGCAAATGTCTATGTATAATGGCACCCAGCCATTCACTGTGTTAGAAGACACAAAGTCATCCTCCAAACACTAAAAGCTAGCTACACAAAGAAAAGCTAATATTCAAAATAAACCAACAGCTTCACAAGAAAGATCTGGTAGTAATTTAAGCTTCTCTAATGTGAACTTTCTTCATTGCTTGGTAATGCTTTGATTTTCTAATTATTGTCTTAGATTTAAAGCTTTGCACCTGGCTGATATTGCCATTTCTGTAGGAAATATAAAGCTGTTGATACAGATAGTGCTCTTACTGGTAAAGTAAAAAAAAAAAATCCTCAAACACATCAGAATGCCTACCATGATTCATTTTTACTACACACATTTTTACTACACACATTACTACACTACAATGTGATTTCCACACTCAGCAATTTTTAATTTCCCTCTACAGCAGGACAGCCACTTTCTCCCACTAAGTAAAGCCTAGCCTGTTTTGCAAGCTAAGCCAAGTGAGTAGCTAGACTTGCTTATTTCACAGGTAGGACCTACTGCCTCAAACACCCTGAAGAGGGATTTCAGTGGAAATGCACCAACAGTGCTTTTTTTTCTATGGAATTTATTGCTAGAGCTGTTACAGGGATGTTACATTGTCCTAGGCAGTTGTTGAAGACCTGTTCACTCTATCAGAGCTGAAAACAAGTGACACAAAAAACCCAATCTGTGCTTATTTTTCTATGGGCAGCTTACAGAGTAATTCAACAACAATCTCATTAACACATTTGAAACAGTGTACCCTGTAACAGTGCAATACTTCTTGTGATAATTCCTAGTATTCAGACACAAGAGAGAGGTGTAAAGCTTTATATATCTCATTCCTCTTAGGTGAGTGTATGCCAGCTGAATCATGACAAACTACCATTCCAGTGCTGTCTTATATATTTATGCTGCACAAAAATACAGAAGTGATGATAGTGGTTTTCTCATGGCATGAAATCTTTCCAATGACTATAATACGGTGAACGTCTATTATGTGACTATCAAAAATTGGTCATAGATATAAAATTTTAAAGAGCTCCTGTGGGTACTATTCAGACCAATAAAGTTATTTTTAACCAATAAATAAATGAAACTGGTTTTCCACAAAGTAGCTGTGATTTTGCAGGTCATCTTAAATAATGAATTATTCAAGTTAAACAAATAATGAAGACTTAAGACACATTTTTTCCTGTAGTTGAAATGTTGTTTTGGGNTAATTCAAACACATGGTCATTTTGCTAGTAGTACCATACTGTTTCTTGACAAGAGAAAAATCTGCAATATCCAAACTTTTTATTAAATGCTCTGAGCTGTCAATATCTTCTGAATTGACAGTAGTGTCTATGTAAACTGAATAGCCTGAATTAGCATTGACTTACCGTCATATTTGACATTGTTGTATTTTTTTCCCCTAGAAGTCTTGAAAACCAAAGAAAACACCATTTAATTCTGACCAGTCTTCAATGAAGTCTATGTGGAACCATACCTTTCGGAAAGCAAAAGCGAATAGTAATTCAATATTAATTAAATCAAGGAATATCAATTCCTTAATTCAAGGAATTAAGGTCATTTTGATAAGCTTAGTGGTAGGAAAACCTGAAACTCAATACATATGTTTTGTTTACAAGATAGATTGAAGACAATGTAAGTCAGAGGGTCTAAGAATAGAATATCATTGCGACAGGTACATTTCTCCTGATGACCCTTTGAGACCGTGGCCTACATGCTGCTATAATCTTTTGATATACCTGACCTGTTATTGTTGTGCAATTCTTTGAGATAAATGAAATACATGGAACATTCATTTTCAAT
>VXBO01002029.1:34057-81240 GCA_013400135.1 Rhinoptilus africanus
CCACAAGCTTATGTAAACTTTTGGAAACTGGACCTAGGGACATCTCACAGTTGAGTAACCTGTTGCCACTAGTATATGAGAATAAATTAAACAACCTTTCCAAGCATTAACATATCTGAAGCCACTAGTGTTTCAGGTTTGCAAATGTATTTAGACTCATAAAGAAGATCTGCTGGGGTTAGCAATAATGTTTAGTGCCTAAAAATAAATGGTATAAATACCTTTGAAAGGCTTTCCTTGGGTGTTACTTTTCAATGTTCAGCCAAAGGTCTTGATTCTACTCACTCTAAAATAATTAATAAATGTCCCGTTGGTTACATCAGTAGAAAATCAAGCCCTTACTGTATCCGTGCCATGAAAGAAGGTAATTAGGATCTCATAAGAGCAGAACAACAGCTTCAATTTGAGGTAACAATGATATACCAAATATGTAACCTGTCTAGAAAGTACATCAAAAGTGCATTCTGTATTTGAGAACCAAAGAAAAACGCCGGATGTGCTCAGTGAGACATTGAGGAGTCTGTAAGTCAGTTCTAAATGGACACAAAATGCCTCATAATTGTTCAGCCTAAAAAAAAGAAGTTTCTAGTTTAAAGCAGAAAAGATTTTCTCCAAGGCTTCTCTGAGGTAAGGACCACCTACTAAAGTAGGGAAGGTTAGGTTCTGATTATTTTGTTGCTGTTTTTTAAAATATGGTAGCATTGGAATATGCTACTTCATTTAAATTTTACTGTATTTTTTTTTCTTTCTACATGCTTTGCGCAAAAGGAAAATTAAAACAGAGCTGAATTTTTGCTAATTCATATCAACTCTAAGGCATTTTGAAAGCATTCTGAAAATATTTGTCAAACTGCACATAAAGGTTATTCTGAGCTTCTGCACACCTCAGTTTATTAAGTCATGTTAAGGAAATGATTGTCGGATAGGAGTTTGCACAAAAAAAACCTTTGAGGCTAGTTACAACTTAAAAAAAGAAAAAAAAAAGAAAAAAAAAGAAGTTGCTACTACAAAAGCTGATAAGAGTAGTCAGTACTTGAAATGCCTGTTATTAATCCCCCAGGTTTGAGCTGTGGAGTTGTTATCAAGATGAACAGACATTGTTAATAAAATTGAAACTTACGGTACTGTCATCTAGGGAACCATTCATATAATACAAAGATTGACTTTAATCTAATCAGTGAACACATAGAAAAAATACAAACAGTTTCATACCACTGAGTTATTTCAATGCTTTAGTCTCAGATGATATACATATATTCAGGTTCTCCGTTCTTTCGAAGGTGAAAAACGAAAGTAAACATAGAAAACAATGAGTTGCTTGCTCTTTTTGAGACCATGTTGAATAGTTGAAACCATGAATCCTTCCTCTTAATAAAAGTCATTCTGTAATGAGAAGAAATCTCCTCTTCAGTCTTTTTTCCCCAGTTTACCCAAGACTGGATAATATGCTCCTGGAAAATATGCTAAGGCACATGGAAAACAGAGAAGTGATTGGTGACAGCTAACATAGCTTCACTTAGGCCAAATCATGCCTGACAAATTTGGTGGCCTTCTAAAACAGGGTTACAACACTGGTAGATAAGAGAAGAGCAACTAATGTCATCTATCTAGACTTGTACAAAGCATTTGATACTGTCACATACAACATTCTTGTCTTTAAAATGGAGAGACATAGATTTCACAGATGAACCACTCGGTGGACAAGGAATTGGCTGGATGGTCATACTCAAAGAGTTGCTGTCAACAGCTTGATGTCTGAGTGGAGAACAGAGATGAATGGTATTCCGCAGGGGTCCATATTGGGACCATTATTATTCAACATCTTTGCTGGAGACATGGACAGTGGGACTGAGTGTACTCTCAACAAGTTTGCAGATGACATCAACCTGAATGGTGTAGCTGATGCCATAGAGGGAAAGGATGCCATCCAGAGAGACCTTGACAGGCCAGAGAGGTGGGCCTGTGTGAACCTCATGAAGTTCAGCAAGGCCAAGTGCAAAGTCCTGCACCTGAGTAGGGGCAATCACAAACATGGATACAAGCTGGGCGATGAGTTGATTGAGAGTAGCCCTAAGCAGAAGGACTGGGGGATAATGGTGGATGAAAAGCTGGACATGACCGGGCAATGTGTGCTCACAGCCCAGAAGGCCAACTATATCACGGGCTGCATCAAAAGAAGAGTCACTAGCAGGTCAAGGGAGGTGATTCTCCCCCTCTACTTGGCTCTGGTGAGACACCACCAGCATGTACTGCATCCAGCTCTGAGGCCCCCAGCATAAGAAAAACATAGACCTGCTCAAGCTGTTCCAGCGGAGGTCCATGAAAATGTTCATGGGGTTGGGGCACCTTCCCTATGAGGACAGGCTAAGAGAGTTGGGGTTGTTTAGCCTGGAGAAGAGAAGGCTCCATGGAGATCTTATAGTATCCTTCCAGTCCTTCCAGGTGGCCTACAGGGAAGATGGGGAGTATCTCTATCAGTGACAGGACAAGAGGTAACATTTTTAAACAGAAAGAGTAGATTTAGATTAGATACTAGGAAGAAATTATTATTGTGAGTGTGATCACAGAATCACACAGAATCACAGAATCATAGGGTTGGAAGGGACCTTAGTAGATCATCTAGTCCAAAACCCCTGCCAGAGCAGGGCCACCTTAGAGCAGGTTGCACAGGAACGCGTCAAGGCGGGTTTTGAATGTCTCCAGAGACNTGGTGCTCTTGAGGGCTGGGCTGAGTAGTAAAGACTGAGGCAAAGAAGGCATTCAATAACTCCGCCTTCTCCGCATCCTCTGTCACCATGGCTCCTGTGTCAGTCAACAGTGGGCCCACAGCTTCTCTGGTCTTCCTTTTTCCTCCAATGTACTTGAAGAAGCCCTTCCTGTTGAGCCTGACATCCCTTGCCAGGTTGAGTTCTAAGGCAGCCTTGGCTTTCCTCGTTTGCCCAGGGAAGTTGTGGATGCCTCATCCCTGGAAGTGTTCAAGCCCAGGTTGGATGGTTTTGTCAGCAGACTCGTGGAAGTGATCCCTTGCCCATGGCAGGGGATTTGGAACTAGATGACCTTTAAGGTCCCTTCCAACCCAAACCATTCTATGATTCCATAATTCTCTTGTATGTGGTTTACCTGATCTGTCCTCCTTGCAGTCTTCAGTGTAGTCTAAGTTCTTTGCACTTAGGTAAGAACAACTTGTATTTGGTTTTAGTCATATGTCATCTGTACCACATGACTTGATTTAGTGGGAGAGGAAATACTCCAGGGAGAAAAGAGGGTTTATAGTGAATTTGGTTAGGTTTTGAAGCTGTGTCCATCTTGAGCTGGCTACATGAAAATGTTGTCAGTTTCCATTGTTGACAGTAATTCAAAGAAGGAACATGATCTGAAGATCTGTTTTAGGGACATTGATGCATCTACAAGTGGCATGCATGAACCCAAAATTGAGCCAGTGGAATGTCATTCTTGATCTTCATTAGTCACAGACTATATTTCCATCCCTCTGATCAGAACTTGTTTGGAAAAAAGAGGTAAGGAAATCATCTTGTGTCCTTATGCTGGAATCACACTTACTCAAAGACATCGGATAGACTGTTGTCTTGGTAAGCTGTTAACTGAGAGGTAGATTGTTGTATTTTCACTACTGCTTTGAACTTCTGATTGGCTAAATGCTCTGTCAGATACCTAGATGACTAGATACCTCTTGCCCATCTCACTTTTTGAATTAATAAATTATTAGTACTGCAAGACAATTAGGGCATTCAGCATTAACCTATTAAAGAGAAAGAAGAGAAATTTAGAATGTAAGGCCTTTATGTTCCTCTTTAAAGAGGAACAAGAGATAAGGAATTTTTTCATGTATGACACAAATACCACTCTACTTTTTTGAGTTTGCAAATAGAAGGGAAATACTCTAAATTTGAGGGATAGCATTGTATTGAATGAGTTTATGTGGTTCATGGGGATATGGTGTTCTGTAAAGGGGAAACAAATGACGTTATAAAAAAATTTAAATAAAAGACAATTATTTTATGTATTTTCTACAGTGAGGTATGTATTTTTAGCAGAGTCCACAATAGGTGCTAAAGACTTGTGCCTATACAAAAATTCTACAATGTGTCATAATTCTTCTTGAGTCAAAACGTAAGAATGGACAATTTCTCACATTTTACTTAAATATATCTTTTGCTTTTGTAGAGTTAGAACATTTCTTATAGTTATCTCATGATATCTTAAGGATTAAGAAGAGTATTTTATGATGTATCACATTTTAATTTGGACTTCCAAAATAGCATTTTCACTGAGGTACACAGAATAGTGGGGTTTTTTCCTAGTGCTTAGCACAAAAAGTGTTTTCAGAATGCTTTTGGGGAGTGGAGTAGAATGGAATTTATTTATATGCTGGAAATACTGATTACATTTCTTATTTTCTAACATTATAATATGAATAAAATGTTTAGAATTCTCCTTCAGTCTTTACTAATATCTCTACTTGGAAAGACCTGCAAAGTCATCCAAAAGAGGTATGTATTTGCATAATATTTACATGTTAGATTTAAAAATATATAAATATATGATACACTGAATATTGATTTACATCTTAAAATCCAAGAAGTTTTGGAGTTGGATGGAATATTTTCTTTTTGCACCATCTTTTTACACCATAGCTCACCAAGAGACAATATATATGAAAATAAATCTTGAAATAGATTGTAATAGTCTTTCAATTGCATCTGGTACTTTAAATATGGCATATGTGTGGGAGAAGGACACCCCAAAGCATCTGTGGCCATGAATAAGTCCACAGCAGAGCAGGTACATCTGAAAGCATCTGTGTCCATGGTTATGTCTGTGCCACAGCAGGTATACCTCTGAAGGGATTGTGGCCCAAGGATGAGTCCATGCTGGAGAAAGTACACCTCAAAGCACCAGTGGCTATGCATGAGGTCTTGCTGGAGCACCTCCAAGCATGTGGCCATATATGAGCCCACGTCAGAGTAAGTACTCCTCTGCAGGGTCTGCAGCTATGGATAAGGCCATGTTAGAGCAGATTTACTTCTGAAGGGACTGTGGCTGTGGGTTAGGGCCACACTGGAGCAGACATTGCTGAAGACATTGTGGCCCATGGATAAGGCCATGCTGGAACAGGTACACCTGTAACCAAAATAATGTTGAAAATGCAGGTATGTTTTAGCTACGGCTGAGCAGTCCTTACACAGAGTTAGGGCCTTTTCTGTTTCTCACACCACTCCACCAGCAAGTAAGGTGAGGGTGAACAAGAAGTTGGGAGGAGACACAGTTGAGACAGCTGAACAAAACTGACCAAAGGTATATTACATACCATATGTTGTTAAGCTCAGTATACAAAGCTGGGGGAAGGCAAAGGAAGGGAGAGATGTTTGGAGTTATTGTGTTTGTCTTCCCTAGCACCATTTAGTGTGATGGAGCCCTGCTTTCCTAGAGATGATTGAACACCCGCCTGCCAGTGGGAAGTAATGAATTAATTCCTTATTTTACTTAGTTTGCTTGCACAGCTTTGGCTTTACCTATTAAACAGTCTTTATTTCAAACCACAAGTTTTCTCACTTTTACCCTTCCGATTCTCTCCCCCAGCCAATGGGGGGGAGTGAGCGAGCAGCTGTGTGGTGCTAAGTTGCCAGCTGGAGTTAGACTATGACACTTAGTTGAAGGCTTGAATGGTAACAATTATAAAATATATGTTATGTTTTCTTGCATACTATATTACCTTCATAAGTGAAGGCAATTGTATGACTTTAAGAAGAAAAATTACACATGTAGATAATCAATATGCATTTAACTTCTCATGGAGACAATCTTGTTGTCCAATATACATTCTTTTGGATTCATATTAAAAATAATAGCACAGCTTTTAGGCACTTTTAGTATGTTGCTACTTATTTAGAAAAATCTAGTTTTGATTGAGGTTACGTAGACAAAACCAACAATTAAATAGGCAAGAATATGGGAAGTCAGGAATGATGAGCAGTAAGTTGTGGGTTTTGTTGATAACGTATGCTCAGCATAGCTACATGTATGAGAATTCCTGAGCTTAGATCTTGCTGTCTGCCTCAGAAAGTCTGGCAGCTGTTATGAATGGATTTGCAATTATGGCCAAAAATTTCTCTTACAGAACAATTTTCTTCTGATTCACAGGAGCAACATTTCAAATATTTTCAAATGGAAGTCTCAAAACATTGAATTCCGGCAAATGTCAAAATGTTTTATTTCAACATTTTCACTCTCAAACTTGAAATATTGCAGTCAGATTTGGAGGATTTTTTCTTTCTTTCTTTTTTTTTTTTTTTGAACATCATGAAAGATTCCAAGATTGTGACTCTTCAGTTGGCATCTAGAAATTAAAGGCTTAAATCTTAGTTAGAGTTCCTTAATTTCAACTACATATAGCTGCAAATGAGATTTTGGGTACTGTTTTACACTGATAGAGTGAAATAGTGGAAGTTAACAGAGAGAGCTAAGTAAAGAGCTATAGGTCTGCATGTTTAAATATGCCTCTCATTTTTTAAAAGGATTGAGATTAGAACTCTTGCATATCAGCAGGTAGGACAAGTTATTGGAATACAAAAATTAATGCAGTTCTAACTTTCCATTCTTAAAATATATTCTTCGTAGCTCAACTAAGCTACAAAAAAACCCCTTCAAAATTGATAGCATACTTCCACAGGACAAACCAAATAAAAAATGTGGGGAGTTTTGGTGAGTTTTTTAATCTGAAGATTTTAAAAACCAGGCTCATGATTTTAAGGGAATGACTCATGATTTCTGAACGTGTTGAGTTAGATATTATCAGAATATCTAGACAGATAGTTGGCTCAATAATAATATTGAATAAAAGGCTGAGTGAAATGCTCATTTTCTTATATTGTAGTATGACTGGGTAAAGAAAGGTCGATTTACGATGTTGCTTATTTGCTGATATACTAGCTATAGAAAAGTGGACTGAGAAGCCAGGATAGCAGTAATTTATACATTGATAATTTATGTATGGTTTTGGTTTACATAATTCTTTCTTTATTCAATAAAAAATGCATAGTTGCCATGGAAACTGATACAACATAGGATTTGGATTACCATGAAGAGGCAGGGCATTTTTATTAGCAAATAAACAGAGAAGACACATAAATCAAGTGCTAATCAGCATCATGCGTGTTACTAGGACCACAGGGCTTGAGTTTACCATTCTTGCTGAAGGTGCAGAGGGTTCAGACCACAGGCTCAATCTCTGCACTGGTATCCTCAAATATACAATCCAAAGGTACATTGAAATTGTTATTTCCCAGGCCCAGTGACTACACTACTGAATAGCTGTGTTCAACAGTTTATTTTTAAGTACAGATATATACACAAACAAGCCTTTTTATTCTCTAGGCACTTACTAAAACTTATGGCCTCTTTATGAACCTGCAATATGAAAGGTATGGCTATCTAAGAACAGGGTACTAAAACCATTAGCACTTCATTAAATCTACATGAGAGAAGAAATATGTGTTAACTGTATGCATAGGACAGAAGGGACAAATGAGTTTTATTTCATCTACTACTCTCATTTTCAGTTCTTTTTATATCTTGATTGTCTATTTTTTCCTCATTTTGAAAATTCTTGGCTTTTCATTCTGAATTAAAAATAATTGCAGTTCTCCTCCAATATGCACACACACCCCCATCTACTTCATATTCATGTCTATTAAAATCCATCTCTGTTGCTATGTGAATAGTGTACACTTTTTTTTTTCTCTGCTTCTTTGTGCTGATTGACTTGCACATTACAAAATGGAAGTTTGAGAAAAAATATTTGGTATTTAATAAGAATCCTGAGACGAGTTTAAATCTAATCAGTCTTGAATAATGTTGTTATAGACATTTTCCTTTTGATGTTTTACACAGGATCAAAAAAGCACCTTTCAGAGCAGTTCTTGGTCACATATGATTTAAATTTGGCTGCTTAGTTCAACTTTTCTATAAAAAGAGATAAAAGTTTAGCAGATGCCAGGAAATCTTATTTTTTGAGGGAAAATATGCTAAAGTTAAATATTTTGATAATCTGTTCTGTGCCCCTGAATTTAAAATATTATATGGACAAACCAATGTTCATACATTCACAGTTCAAAATTCTCCTTCTTAATTCCTCCTAAATAAAAATAACTTAAATATGAAGAAAATATATATTAGAAGCACTTTCACAGAATCATAGAATGGTTAGAGTTGGAAGGGACCTTAAAGATTGTATAGTTCCAACTCCTCTGCCATGGGCAAGGGACACATTGCACTAGACCAGGTTGCTGAAAGCCGCATCCAACCTGGTCTTGAACTTTTCCAGGATGGGGCATCCACAACTTCCCTGGGAAGCCCCATGAACCTCTTCATGGGCCTCCTCTGAAATAGCTTGAGCAGGTCCATGTATTGCTTATGCTGGGGGTCCAAATCCGGATGCACTATCCAGGTGGGGTCTCACCAGAGACAAGTAGAGGAGGAGAATCGCCTCCCTTGACCTGCTGGTGACACTTCTTTTGATGCAGTCCAGGATGTGATATTAGCTTTCTAGGCTGCAAGAGGACATTGCCTGCTCATACTCAGTTTTTCATCCACCATTACTCCCAAGTCCTTCTGCTCAGGGTTGCTCTCAATCAGCTCATTGCCAAGCTTGTATCCATGTTTGTGATTGCCCCTACTCAGGTGCAGGACCTTGCACCTGGCCTTGCTGAGCTTCATGACCTATGCATTTTCTTATGACAATTTCATTTTGAAATGAAAAAAAAAATCATGTTTCCACAATTAAATATTTATTTTGTCGCAGCAGAAACACTTATTTTAGCACAGCAGAAACATTTTTTTCATTAAATATTTTACTTTACAGATTAAAATAATTGTTTGCTTCCTGAAAAATAAATAAAAAAAAAAAAGTTACTTTCATTTTCCAACAAAAGGAGTATCTTGTGGAAAATTTCTGTTTGGCTCCAAAAATTAGCACATCTTTAGCAACATAACTCATATAAAAAGGGATATGAGTTCTCCAGAATGTCCTATTTACATTTTTGCTATTATTCATGTAAGTGATTCACTGTTACCAAGGGACAGCAGAAACATTGGTGCTGCAGTAAACAGAAGGTAACATATTTAATATTGTGAATTTGCTGCACTGAGATTATTAGTCAGCAGGGTTAACTAGGGTGCCAGTTCAGGTGGTGATGACATCCTGCAGTTCTCCATCACCTTACTGCTCTGCACACAGGGCTTCAGCTCTGCACAGCCTCACTGCTTGTCATTTCCCCTCCTGCTGCTGGATGTTGCTACTGAGGCACAAATGTCTCTAGTTATTTTCTGAAATGGTAGCTTAAAATGCTTTCCTTGCCTGCACCATTTTGGCAGACAGGTTAGGAGAACTACATGTGCAGTGTGTTGATGGAGCTAGAAACAGAGAGAGACCTAATGATGTGAGGCAATGGCAGTAACCTCCTAGCACTCAATCATTACCAGCTAAACAATAAATTAGCAGTTTATATGCTAACTTTGTGGCATGGAATACATTCAATAAGGAATGAGAGAATGCATTAAGTCCTAAAGGAAGAATGAAGAGAAGATCTGTGTGGGTTTTTTTGTCACTGGAAGATCACAGAATCACTGAATGGTAGGTGGTTGGCAGGGACCTTCGGAGATCATCTAGTCCAAGCCCCCTGTCAAAGTAGGTTCACCTACAGCAGGTTGCACAGGAACACGTCCAGGTGGGTTTTGAATATCTCCAGAAGAAGGAGACTCCACCACCTCTCTGGACAGCCTCGTTCAGTGCTCAAGTCATAAAGTTTTGCCTGCTTGGCAAAAGCTCTATTCTCTCTTATATTTAAAAACTTTATTCCTTTTCATTGCCTAATAAAATAATTACTAAATCTTACATTTTCAAGTATCCAAACACATAGATTAATGAAACAGCAAGTATATGTAAATTAATTACTGTTTTAAAGAATTTATACCCCTAAACACTAACTTCACTGCAGTTAAATAACCACATCCAATAAATTACGTGAGGTCTAAAGCTACTACCTAATTAGTGTCAAATGTTTACTATCTACTATAAATTCTATATGTTAAATGGAAAAAAAAAAGATTAAGTGAATCTGCTCTGTAACTAAATTGAATAGTTTGGATGGAAAAAAAAACACTAAGAGACCACTGTAACTAGCTGTAACTAGAAACTTAGTGTAGGTCTTTCAGTGGATGAGAGAGCCTTAGTAAACTTCACAATTACTTGCAATTACATGAAGCATCACTTCAGAAAGGCCAAGCTATTGAAAAGAGAGCCCCTCTATTATGATTTATTTTCTCAGCTTATATAAAGTGATACAACCCTACTGACAGTGAAACATCTTCAGTTCTGCAAGGTGGAAGCTCGTAACAGCAAAATATTTGCTTAAACTACGTAGACTAAATAATGTCTCTAATTTCTGCTAGTTAGGAGAAGATTTTTGGAATAGATTTTATGCAGGAATTTTTCTTAAAATGTGGTTTTGCTCAGAAAATTGCAATTTGTCAAAACTTGTAGGTCAGTGCTTCAGGTATTTCGCTCACTTCAGCACAGTGTACAGCTCATGTTAAGCTATCCACATCTACCGCTAACAGCAGTCTCGTAACAACTTAAAACTCAGTATAACCTCCTGTGTCTGCAATATGGATGTATCCTAACATCACAGCACTCATGCAATACATGGGACATGTAGAACTGACTATTCAAATACAGCAATGCAGGCAGATCTCTCCAATCACATCTAATTCACGTGCTCTAGCAACAGCTATCCTACAGCCTAATTCCTTTTTAATTTTTCTAAGATGTACACAACCATGACCAAAAGAAAAAAAGTTCTTTGTTTTTAACTGAAATTCTTGCTCTCTAAGGAAGCCCTGTGCAGCATTACCTTATGTTTCTCCTACTCACTCGCGTTACCGAAAATGGAGGTTAAGTTAAAGGTAGATTAAAGACACAAACCTTTAAGTAAATTTGATATAGAACTTTCATGATAGCCACACCAATGTAGAGTGTAGCTTTGTTGTCTAAATAGTGAAATGACTTGGAGCTAAGAACAGTCCAAAGATGACCACGCAATTCAGAATAGGCTTTCTTTCATGTCTCCATTTGCCAAGTGGAGTAGCTCATTCTCGCAATGTCCTCACCAATACTCAAGCAATTTGAATGCTGTGGGAAAACAGCTCTCCCTCCAATTCCCTGGGAAAACTGAGGGGAGGAGCATCTCCAGGGAAGACTTATCCTTGATTATTTCCCTATAAACCTATGCATAGGGTAGTCATAATATGTTAGTGCGTGTCTGAAACCAAGTTGGTGGCTCTGACGAAAAAGAAGTATGCAGACCTAGATAATAACATCTACATTTAGAAGAATCAAAATTTACCTGCCATTTTGCTTTACTCATATATATTTGTGTTTTCTTATACTTGCATGCCAGAATGCAGTAGAAAAGCAAATTATGATGGGGAAAAAGAAGAGAAAATATAATAAGCACTTTGCTTAGGTCAGTGATACCATCATGGCAATGTGTAAAGCAGTAATGCTTATCATAAGGCTGTCATTTACAATGCCATGGATACCAAATTCCTTTCCCAAATTTTTTTTTAGTGTTCATCTTTTTAGTAGCAAAATTGCACAAGACCAGAAGGCTAGTGCAAACACAGTAAAAATTTTGATAGATATATAGTCAAATCATGTTAAATAAGAGCATTTCTCCAGAACGATTTGCAAATGAAGGCAGACTAGGAGCTTTATGTAAGTGCAAAGTATGGTATCAAAAAAAAAAATCCTGAAAAACCCCAGCCCTGCTTTGGTATCACTATTACAGTTGTTCCTATGGTAACCAGTTATTTGTGCTGCATGCATCATCATATATATTTCAGAAACTGGAGTGCTGGAAAAAGGGGAGGGAAAATGAGCACGTGTTACACTAAATTAATTCCAAAGAGAAGCTCATAATAAAATACTTGACCCTTTGAGTAAAAGGCAAAACACCTTTATGTGTTTTCACCCACTTGACACTTGAAAGTGTGGTTCTCAGGAAAGGGGGTATGAAAAATTGGCATGCATTTACTCATCTGCTTCTCATTTTGTTCTGAAGCGTATCTCCAATTCATTGCCAAATAGCAGTTTCAGTCTTGTCTGATCTCACAACTGAGGTGCTGAAGGGAGAAAGCACTCAGTTGCTTTCAAGTCCACATACCTCTGCAGGACTGCAGGCAGTGGCAAAATGCTGATAGCCATTTGAAGTAGCTGGTTATTACAAAAAAAAAAAAGAAAAGAAACCAAAAAAAAGCTCAAAACAAACCAACAAACCAGAAAAGAGAGTGAGTTACACTACAAAAAGTCATTTGGAAGACAAGATCCACCAGCTTCAATAATGTTCAGTCTTTTGGTAAGATGCGTTCCTCTCCAAGCTTTCTTCTGTTAATGCAGTCAGACTTTGCTGTGAGGTCTCCAAGTGCTGAACTTCTTAGTAATGTGCAGAAAGATTCAGGTGCTTCTCCAAGTCAGGACTGAACAAACAAAGCTGGCAGCTATTGAAACATTCTCTCCACTATAATCTGAAAACATCAGATCCTGTACCAGTAAGGGAGTTTAAACTTGAAAGTTTTCAAAGTTTGGTAGTTTATTACAAAGAAATGCTGTTATTTACACTTTAAAAATTAGGCTGCAAAGGACAAAGGGACCAAATTCGCAAAGACTTTTGAGTGCCTTATCCCTATTGGTATATACCACAATTCCAATTGAAAACAAAGGGAAATCAGACTCCCAAAAAGATATTAGACTCCTAAATATCTTTGCACATCTACTTTTTATTTATGTAAACCAGGAATTAAATGAAATTTGGTAGACCTCATTTGAGTTCTGCCTCTGTGCCCGTGCATAAGTACTGAAAACATCAATCTGTATTTCCTATTTTGGCCTGGAGTGAGTTTGAAAGTTTGGCATTCTTCTGCTGAAGCATCTTGAGAAGCTGAGCCCAGCTGAGCTGTGAGACTGTTGAACACATTCAGGCCTCCTATAAAATGCAGCTGTGGTTGCTAATTTTTATTAAAAGGGTGTCATAGTGCCACCGTCTATCTTTTATGTAATACCTTAGAGAATTTGTCTGGGAGTAGAAGTTCAGTTCAATCAAAAACCTAAGAGAGATCCAGCCCACGTCTCTCTCAAAAGCACTCTATCATCAGTATATAGACTATACTGAAGTTCACCAAACTGTGAACTTGCTGCTGTGCAAGGACAAATATGATATTACAGAATATACAGAGACAAAGGAAGTGTGACTTTTTCACTGCCTTGTCTGTGAGAAGGAAGTTCTGGTCCTTGTTTCTAAAGTCCTATCTACATTTAAATTATTCAGTCTGAGTAAAATACAACCCTGTGAGCAGAAACTGCAGTTACAATTGCCTCCTCACTGCTAAGTGCCTTCAGCGCTAGTCTAAGAAATCATGCTCTTTTCTGTGTTTCCTTTCTCAGTAAATCATGCATGATTCTTGGCACAATGTTATGGGATCAGATCAACAGGGGACACGTGTCCTTCTGCGTTCCATGAGGTTAATATGTAGCCAAAGGGTTATTTTGCATATGGTAAGAAGAAAAGCACTATCTTGAACAAGGAAAGAAAACAGGTGTCTCATTTCTTGAGGGAGTTCTCTGACGTGTGGGGAATTGAATTCTCTTTTCCTGACCCTGATCATGCATCCCATCCAAACCAGTATGTCTGGAGACATCAAAAGTGAAGCTGAGAAGCTGGGAGAGGGCTTGCGGTTAGTTAGAAGGGTAGGCTGAAGTGGTGGTGCAGTAGAAAGTTGACGACAGGGAAAAACACAAGTTTAGGAACCCAGTTTGGGGGACTGGGGGAGGAAGTTACAAAGATAAGCCCCTTCTCTACCTGCATGTGACTTGTCATGGAGTTAAAGGTCCTGCTGATTTCTCGGTTTTCTCATTAATTGCCACTGCCATTGGACGTACCTGTAACTCCTGCTACACTGCAGTTGTTACTAAGGGTTAGATCTGACTGTCACGAATTTGAAAACCTGGGCCCTTATTGTGCCTGATAGGCAGGAGCACCATCACTATAGCTCTGTTGAAGATCTTTTACAAGATCTTTTGACTTTTTCATTCTTGCCCTTCTGTGAAAACTGACATCTTCTCTGAGCTGGACTTACATGAATTATCACCAAACAAACTTCAGACTTACCCAGATCCTTGAGCTCATGGAAGAAAAATCACACAAAAAAAGATATTATTTCTAATTCAACTGTTCATTTATCTCAACTGAGATAAATCTAAGTGAGAGATCTATGTATATATTTGATGGATGAGAAGTGTTAGTAATCTGAGCATGACGCAAATGGTATGGAATAAGGGGTGGAATGTCCTGGTTTGAGGTAAAAAAAACAATTTTCCAATTTGTAATTTTAGCTGGGTCTCTTCTAACTGACTAAAGTCTGAACTTACCAGCATATTGTTCAGAAACTGTTCACTCTCAGAGTGATAAGACCTGATTATACCAAGGAATGGTATGCACAGAGGCTTTTGTTTATACTTATTGCTATAACAACCAAGGTCGGCTAACTTCACTATTTGCCCCATTAGAGAGTCAGAAGCGGAGAAGCGCAGAGGGCTCACACCTATAGGGAGGAGCAGATGGGACAGTTGACCCAAAACTGACCAACAGGGTATTCTATCCCATACGTATCACGTTCAGTATAAAAGCTGAGGGATCAAAGGGGCAAGTCTGCTCGCTGGCTCATTTTTTCTTAAATGGCCGATGTCTGAGGAGGACCCTGTCTGTTTGTCTGCCTTTGATCCTGATCTGAGTTCTACTGACTCTAATTCTGGAATTCAGNGTGACAACTGTGTAAATAACTATTCTGCAAAATCATAACATTTCTAAGTTCCCTGGGATGTAAACTGGGTACAATAAATGCTATCTTTTCCAATTAGTTTGCCTTGATGGTGTTAGTGTACGTCATTCCAGATACTCTGCATGGAGATTTATACACCAGAATATCTTATTATGCAAAGCAACTTTAAGATTCCGTCTATTGTTGTACATTGTATATATGTATACATGTATACATTGTATATATGAAAGATAAAAATAATTGACAATAACTGGAAAATATTTATTATATATTATGAAGCTAAAGTACTAATGCAATTTAAATAATATCACATTATTATTATTTTTTAGTAAGTTTCAGAAGAGATCTGAAGTCTTAACTCTGGGCTTTACAATCTTTTATATATATTTTCCCACCATGGATGTTTTAAAATTCTTTACTAAAGTCTAGAATATTAAAAATCAGATATGGAAATTAATGGAGTTTCTTATACACTATTTCATTCTCAAATGCAGAATTCCTGATTTTTTCTTGTCTACTTTATGGTATATTTATTTTTTTAGATATTGATATTTAATTGCTTAAATATAGTTTAAAGCCAGTATTCTAGCAGTAGTTTCTGCTATTCCCATTTTGAACATGTGTGATATCTTTATGGAAGTAGGCACTCTCCTTTAGTTCGGGAAAAATAAGGGAAAAATAAAGGATACATAGTGGTTTACAGCTAAGAGGTTTCATCAAAGAGGAATATGAATATTTTTTCCAAGTTGCTTCTGATGTTTCATGAGCTCGGACACATTAGAAAAATTATGGTCCACTTACAACAGACAAGTGCCTAGGCTTTTGTCGGAAAAAGGGGAGGAACGTGACTCTGAAACAGGTACCTATAAATATAAGTATGTTCATATGCTGTATTTTTTAAATAAATATGAAAATAACATATAATGATTTCAATCATTTTTTAGTAAAGAAAAAAGTAAGTTAAAGAATGATGTGCTTTTCTGGTTTTAGACTTACTTGGAAACAAAATTTTTTGATATAGAAGTAGAAAATAGTTTCCATCTTTAAAAGTACTTACACTTTTCTGTGTCAGACTAGACAAAATCAAATTTTGATTTACTTTTACAGTTCTAATGAATAGCACACCTACATATACCAAGGGAAATCATCTACTTAAGCTATTACAATTGATGTTCCATCAAAAAATAAGAAAATTTACAACATACTAAAAGCACATCAAGCAATTTGTTTCCAATCATGTTTTAATAACTCAAAATCTAGATGAAGTCACTTAAAATATACAAGCTTCATTTTTACAATTTTCAAAAAGAGTAGTGTATAATCTGGCATGATACTAGAGGTAACCCTGGAGCAGTGTGAGGGCAATGCGAGGAATAACTCTACTGTGCTTTAAGGTTGAAACATTTTTCTTTCTTGTCTTTACTTAAGTACCATTGTAGCTTATTGTTTAAATACGCTTTAAAAATGTACTGGTTTTTGCTTTGATGTTTAAAAATTTTTAAGATATTTTTACAAATTGCTCTTTTTCTCACTACCATGGTGTCCTGATTTGAGGTAAAACAGAACCAACTTTCTTTCAGTAATTTTAGTTCTTGGCTAGGCCTCTTCTAACTTTCTGAAATTACCAGCATGTTGCGTCTGAAATGGTTCGTTCAGAGTGATAGGATAGTTTGTGCCAAGGAATGGTATTCACCAAAGCCCTTGCTTATACTTATTGCTATAACAACCAAGGTCAGTTAATTTTTTTATTTGCCTAGTTAGAGGGTTGGAAGTGGAGGGGTGTAGAGGGGTCCCACCTGCAGGGAGGAGTGGACAGGACAGGTGACCAAAAATTGAGCAACAGGAGTTTTCCATCCCATCTGCCCATGCTCAGTATAAAAGCTGAGGGGTCAAAGGGTCAATGCTCTTCCTTCAATGTCTGACATCCCAGGAGGAACCTGTCTGTTCATTTGCCTTTGATCCTGATCGGTGTGTTCCTGACTTCAACTCTGAAACCTGCTTCCCACTCATTGCTGAGTCCAGCCTGGGACTTCCCCAGTGCCTGCCGGTGACATCATCTGGGAGCTTAATATGGTTTTGTATATACTGTATCTATTTCATTATTTTTCTTTTTATCTTATTATTAATATTTCATTAAAGTAGTTTCATTTCTTCTAAACTCATAAATCTCTCTTTATCTCTCCCCCTCCTCCCTGTGCAAGAGAGGCTGGGGGGGAGCATCTGTTGCCAGCCATTGGCTGATTTCACCAAAACCATGACACATGGTGCAACTTACAGTTCACCCTCCAGCTCAAGCTGCTGCTTTGTTTAGATCTCATCAAATTTTCTTTAATTCTCTTCATCTCCTTCTCTGCGGATAAAGTCATCTGTCTTTTCCCCACTGACTTGAAAACAGGTCAATAGAAAGCAGTGCATAGCTTGAAAAAGTTAATAATGAGAGTAAAATGATTTCATAGTTTAATGTTTGTCATCATGGCAAATAAAAGTACTTCCAGCAGAACTCCATCTAACTTTGTTTTCTCTTTACAAAGAGATTTGCCTCAAACACTGATGTTGTTAGAAATCTTGTAATTACTGCACTCCTAACAGTGATACAGCAGAGCAGGATTCTTATTACAGCTATTATATGAAATGAAAATTTTCATTTATTTCAGCTCACAGAGGAAAAACTTTAATCACCCAGTAAAATGTGTTAGGCAAAGGTATTATACATTTATGGATAAGCTGGTTTGTGAAAGAGAAAACAACAGTTTTGTCAACTAAAAGGCTAACCTGACTCTGCTCTAGGTAACAGAGATAATCTAAATGAGATCAAAGTGAAATGAATCAGTTTAGGAATATATTTTAAAGTCTGAACA
The DNA here is from genome assembly GCA_013400135.1 of Rhinoptilus africanus. Classification (NCBI taxonomy): domain Eukaryota; kingdom Metazoa; phylum Chordata; class Aves; order Charadriiformes; family Glareolidae; genus Rhinoptilus; species Rhinoptilus africanus. The sequence goes on from VXBO01002029.1 coordinate 51,829, forward strand.
GCAATACCAAAAGCCTTATGCAATGCTCAGTGGATTTAACTTTGGTTTGAAGATATTTCTTCTGCTTTTACAGGGAAGCACTGTTTATACCACATGAAATCCCTGGCTCCTTTTAACTGGAATACCACTGATGTCTAAAGGGGTAGCAATGCAAACTCTGATGGGGGACAGATGTTCTCGTTTTCCCAGGAGTAAGCTCTTTTGGGAGTATGTGGCTGGACAGCAGTGGATGAGGCTGCTGATTGCCCTGTCCTGACAGCTCCTCTCTGGAAGTGGTGGCACCTTCTATCAACATGAGCCTTCCCTGAGGGGAAGCTGAGCATATGCTGGACCTGAAACCTTGGAGAGGGCAGAGGTGAAACAGGCAGAGAGGAGCAGGGGTCTGAACACGCAACCAGTTGCTAGCAGTGACCATGGAGCTAAATGAGGAGAAAAGACTTTGGAGAGCAGGGACATCTTCCAACAACCTTTACCAGGACCCTGGGCAACTCTTTCACTCCAAGAACTCAGAACAGACTGTATGGAGTTAGCATTTCTCTTGTATCTTATCTACTAATTTGTCTTTTTATTTCTCTGGTCTTCTTAAAAGAAAATCTTTTAAAAAGCCCCTCTTGTCTCTATTCAAATAAAAACATTATTGACCTTAAAGCCTTGATGGTAGTTTTGCTGTGGTCAGCTTAAGAAGTCATCAGACTTGACCTCAGTCATGCAGACATTGACCTCAAAGCTCACAGCAGCTTCAAGGTACCATCACACAGTGAAAAAAATGAATATAAATTCACTAGAATGAAATGAATTTTTACCAGTGTTGAGGGGACTGTTTCACTTATTGCTGATGATCTTTAATTTAGTTATACTGGTCACATAGACAAAAATTATTGTCTCAGTCATATGAATCATCAGCAAAATTCAAGATATTTTGGGTAGCATTTAACTAGCTTTAAGAATCTTTATTCTTATTGTGTGCTTCTAACTCTAGGGAAAAAAACTACATAAAAAATAAGTAACTGTGAGCTGTGAGAACTAGTTCTGTTTTCTGAAAAGAATTGGAAAAATGTCTATAATGTTTTTTACGAGTGAAATATGATATGAAATTCCAAGTGTATACTATGCAGTTGAATTCTAATATCAAATGCATAACAGGTCACTGCAAGGTCAAACACAGAGTTTCAACAGCTCACATTTGGATCTGTGCTTTACTTCTAGTGACCTTACTAGAAACAAGAAGGTTCGAAGATAAAAATAACCAGAGACATGGAATAAACAAAAAGATCTAGCAAGATTCAGAAAAAGATTAGACAGTTACATGGATATTAAGTGTATCTATACTTATGTTAGGGGGGATTTAATACTTATAAGGCACTTAAAATCTCTGGTTTTCAGACATGAGCCAGATATTAACTGCCAAGTCTTGAAGAAGGTGCTTTGCCATGTGACTAGATGTTCTATGAAGTAGTATTGTGGATAAGCAGCAGATAAAAGGTTCTTTATGGAGGAAGGATTTTTTTGTCCTCTCCTGCACCCATTTTCCTGAAAAACTGCAGTCCTGATGTGGTAGATGCAGATATTTTTAAGTGTTTGTATTTACACCGCTTCCTTTTACACTTTTGTGTTTCTAAATAATATTGTATGTCACCTGGTTGTATATTAATTATAAGATCATATAGTCAGAGAAATTATTTCACTGTTTGGGAAAGCCACTCCTCCCTTGATCCTTGTCTAATTTGCCTCAGTTTTAAAAGTTCATTACATAAGATCCTCACTAATCTGATAGGGATAAATGGAAAGAAATCTACAGCTTCACCCCCGCTTAGAAGTAGTTCATCTGAAAGACTTCCAATTTGCCAGTGAACAAATTTGTCCCTTGTACTAATATATATACACATGCATGCTCACACAGCCTTAAAGGACATTTCTAAACTTTGCTCAGAAATAAGCCCTGAATTTGTCTTATTTCTGATGCACTTACAGAACTTATTCCTAAGTACTTTTTATATCTCTTGCTAGTTTTAAGTAATTTTTCTCCCTACTCTTTCTAATTTTATCTCTATAAATTTGTTCTATTCTTCTGCAGAATTATTCTTAGACATGTGTCAGTTTCCAGTATTCCTGAAATTCCTTTCTGGTTGTAGGAGTCTCTCTCAGCATTGCTGCCTTTTAGTGACACCTGGCTAGATTAGTGTGTTTTGAACAGTCTGGTTTAGATATTAGTTGATATTAATTATGCTGTAATTTGTTCTTTAGATTACGTTCCATATCTGAGTTTGCTGAAGCTTGTTTTTCAGGAGCTTGGTTTCCTCACAGTGCTTCTCTCACACTTTCCCCTTCTCAGAAAGTTCTCTGGTATTTTATGATGACTTTCACTCAAACTACTTTCCACACTCATATCTCAGCCAGCTCTTTCCTACTAATTCTGTTAGATTCAGATTTAAAAATAACTTCTTCACTAGTTTATTTTTTCAGAAACAAAACATTGTCCCCACATTAACTCTAGAAATCCTTCCCTCCGCTCCATTTAATTTTCTAAAATCCTTTGTTATGGTAAAGTAGTCAAAATAATGAAAACCATGAAAAGGATATGGGCAGTTCTAAACTTAAAAGCTGTTTTTCTGTAAGTCAGAAAGAAAAACTGTGGCTCCTATATGCTCAGATGTATCTGTCTGCAATATATATAAATTCAATTTAAAAAAAAACCCAAACCACAACCTCCTTATGTTTTCAAAAGTTATTACAGGTAATATTCATAGATTTTTTTTCTTGTGGAATATACATACCTATGGCAATCCCTATTCTATTATTAGTCTGTTAGGTTTACAAGAACACATTTAATATTATAGTATAAATAATCTGCAGAATAGTGGTGTATCTTGGATGATATAATTTGTCTTCATATATGACTTAATTTTATAACCGAGTGATACATTCAAAATACATGAAAATATCATGTAAGTTAGAAGGGGGAAGGGGAGGATTCTAGTAAAATCCCCAAAGTCTTGTTATTAGGATGTGCATCTTTGGTCTCCCAAAAGAAACACAATACGGTGAATACTGCTGTAAAGTTAAATAAATAAAACTTGTCAGTAATAAGGGCAACAATGAAGCTGTCTTGAACATTTCTGGTACGGTATAATAGTCAGAATGAGAAAAGATATGTACTTGACATATCACACCTTGAACTAAAAACAATTGCACTTCTTTGAAAAGTAAAATGCATCCTTTATTACTATTGTATTAAATGTCCTGACCTTTTCATGGGAGTACAATATTTTCTCTTTTGTTTTATTCCAAAATTTGCTACAGAGCTTGTCCAAACAGCTCATCTAAGTGAGACTGATATTCCCCAAGGACTGCAAATGATGAGAAGATCTTGCCCTTTGCTCTACAGTTATTTCTTCACAGTTATTGAGATACTCATCCTCACTTCTGAAAAACAGTTCTATTTTGTTAGATCAAAATCATCCATTTCTCTTATTCAGAACAGTGATTTGCCTCAAGGCATACTGGGCAAAAATAATCTGGTTCTTCTGCACTAGTGTAACTTGGCTTTGAAAGAAAAAAATGTACAAAGCATACTCTAAGTAAACCATTGTCTAGATCTGAACTTTTTTTTAAGATTATTTTTTTGGTCACCACAGATAAAGTCATAATGAGAATTTAGAGGAAAAAAAGCAGAAATAAACAGATGAAGGTACTAAAACATGTTTGAAGAATACTAGCAATATGTAGACAATGTATACACAGTTTTCCACTAAGGAAACGAAGATGCTCACCATAAACTTTTAGAGGCAATCGTATGGTTCTGTTTCCCACCAGATACATATTACAATAACAATTGTCAATGAGGATCTAATTCAAGAGTATTTATTTATTCTTTTGTTTAGTGGAAAGAGTGTTACAGAAAACACATTCAAGAACCAGTATTTTTCAGCTTCCTGGTTTTTTTCTGCTAGATTAATTTTCTGATAACATTATTTTCCTCAAAGACAACTTAAAATTTGAAAGATATCTTCTGTTGACAGATTATTGCAGAAGAAAATGTTGAGCTCCCTACTTACAGTTCAGTTATATACTGTTATATAATTGCACATGAGCTCTTAATCAGTGCTTTCATTATTGTCAGGACTCTGAGTGCCATTGTTTGTTTTGAACATCCTGTGAGAGTAAGTTTGTAATGGTTACTCAGAATTTATTGCAGGCACTTAGACTGTGAACCAAGCAATTTCTTTATTTTGTACAGATGTTTTTTTATGAGCAAATTTTATACATAGAACTATTTATTTTTTATTTTAATTTCTAGACTTTAACAGAAAGTAGACTAGAAAAAATCCTGGAATTTCTATTTTTCTCTACAAGACAAAAAAACACTGCTCTGTACTTCCAGTACATCAATATAACTGTTTCAAATCAGTGCCTATGCCTATTAAGATACTCAAGTTCTTGATCTTCTCAGTGGAAATTGAGCCCTTGCACAAGGGAAGGGAAGGGAATGAAGCACATACAGTTGTTAAGCATGTCCCCCTGATTAGGGGATGGGAACACTTCTTTTATGAAGAAAGGCTGAAGGAATTGGGTGTCTTCAGTCTGGAAAAAAGGTGGCTGAGGGGTGACCTTATCAATGCTTATAAATACTTAAAGGATGGGTGTCAGGAGGATGGGGCCAGGCTCTTTTCAGTGGTGCCCAGTGACAGGACAAGAGGTAATGGGCACAAACTTAAGCACAGGAAGTTCCACCTAAACATGAGGAGGAAATCCTTTACCTTGAGGATGGCAGAGCCCTGGAACAGGCTGCCCAGGGAGGTGGTGGAGTCTCCGTCTCTGGAGACATTCAAAACCCACCTGGATGGGTTCCTGTGCAACCTGCTCTAAGGTGTCCCTGCTCTGGCAGGGGGTTGGACTAGATCATCTCCAGAGGTCCCTTCCAATGCTTTGATTCTATGATTCTATGCTGCTTAATTTGCTCTATTAGGTGCATAAAATATGTAAGAGCATAAAATATGTAACAGCTAAAGCAGAATCTGTGGGCAGTCTCTGTACACGAAATACATAGCTAATATTAAAATTTGAGATAATGCCAATAGCTAATATTATAGCAGGATATAATGCCAATAAGGGACCTGCCATACGCATAAATAAAAATTTTGGATGCTTCAATATTTGTCTATTATCAAACTACAAACTTTTTTTAGCTTTATTTTTTGTTTGTTTTTCTTTCCCCTTCTGGCAGCCTATTCTATTGCATTTAAAACATCTGCCTTGCCCAGAAAAGCTGCTCATGGTCTCATTGAAGGGTTATTACCACGAGACTGGGGAAAGGCAGTAAAAAGCTGAAAGGGAGATGCTGGAGGTTAAGTTTACTAAGGAAGAGATGGCACAGTCTCCCCGCCCACCTTGTTCAAATACTAATTTCCAGTACTTTTAGGACCGTGATACTTCTGGTGGTCAAATTCCTGTCTCAAACTGGAATATCCTAATAATTCACACTACTGCCTACTTCAGAAGAAAAGTCATATAAATATGCCAGGTGACCCTTGACAACATTAACGTATGGTCTCACCACAATGGCTTTTACTATGGTTTGCACAACCTTTTGGATTTCTAATAGTATTGACATATAATTTTGAGCATAGTCAGTTAGGTTTCATACAATTTATGGGTGCTTTGGTATCTCTGTTTAATACTCACTCTATAAATATTAACTTGAAAGTGATGAGTAGGTCTTTTTCTTCTCATCCATACCATATAGAGAGAAGAACACTTTTCCTTCCACCTCCCTTCTTGTACTTGTATCAAAAGTTTAACTTCCTTTTGATTAAGCAAACTTCGTTTCTTAAGCTTTCCCCTAAAGTAAAGGTCAAAATAGTCAGACATGCTATGTGTATGTAGGCTATGTATGTCACAAGAATGTAGCACTCAGATTGATACGGTTTTGCCAATTTCTTTCATAGCTAGGCATAAAAAAGACAGTATTAATATTTTCTATTACCGATATATGGATTGGCTCTGTATCAGACTTCTTGATTTTGGATAGGGTAGAAAACTCAAGAATGTTAAGTCACTTTTTTCACGTGTTTTCAAGTTTTGGTAGCACAACCCTCTCACCTTTGTTTATTACTTTAAATAATCAAGCATTCACGACTGAACAGAAGGGAAAGGGAACTTACTGCCAATTCAGTTGGAAGAGCAGACTTTGGTCTTCAGAGCTCCAGTATAATACATATTGGTGAGTGGATTGAAACTCATAAAAGCTTTTCTGAGGCCTTTGAAGTTGTACTGGGTTCAGAAGAGTGTCAAAAGGTTCTGATTTATGTGAGACTGAGTGCACTTTCAGAGCAAACTGGTACAAGTGCTGCTGAGTCATTATCCTGGGATCCCCGACAGCACATGCAGACTGTCACCTCTGAGCTCAAAAGAGCTTTTACCAATGCATGCTGTACACAGTATTTTCACTACTTTTCAGCTTCTCAGCTCATACAGTGGGTACCAAATATTCGCATTCCTGTTTATCAGTCATATAAATGTCAGCTAGCCACATACATTGTCCTTTAATGTTTAATACTCTGCATCATCATTAACAAGTGGGTTTTAGTGCTGATTTTGAGTTTGAGTATTTTTGTCACAAATATGCATTTTATATGAAGTATGGCTGTAGAAAATCGGTGTGTTGTAAATTCTGCCTTTTCTACTCCTAAGCAAGGTGTGGAGTAAAAGAACACATTGTATCTCTGATTATTTGTTATCTTGAAAAATCTATTAGACACTTAACTAGTCTAACACTCAGTTCCCCAGTGGAAGTCTGGGGTCCTAAGGTATTTAAAAAACTAGTCCTCAAAAGCTAGAAAATGTATTTTGAGAGAATATACACTGGTGTAAGTCTTCTTCTTCTCTACAGTTTTGAGTTCTCTTGACTTGTTCTGGTATCCTTCACGTGTTGTGTAATTTCCTGAAATTTTGATTTTGTGTCTAAACATGAAAACTGATTGCCAAACAGATTTTTTAATCTTGACAGTGAAGTATTATAAGGTTAGAAATGTTTCAAGAAACCACTCCCATTCAGCTCAAACATTTTATTGATCAAGACACTAATTAACCAGTAGATAAATGTGTTAATTGGTCCCTGTGGTCCCTAGTCCCCTATACTATGACAACAAAAATACAGTAACTCCATAATGCACAATTAGGTATTTATACTCTGAAGCCCATAGTTCACTAATTTACACAGAATTACATAATTCCCTTCTGCTTATTTTGGAAAACAAAAATACCAATGACTGAAAATATCAATCACGTGTGTCTTTGCTGGTAACTGCTTTGCCTATAACTTCTGGTACTTAAAAGAAGAGTGTGGAAAACAGCAGGAAGTACAAATCAGCCCCATTTGCTATAACAGGCATTTCTAGATGCATAGGCTAATGAGTTCCCAAAAGAATCAGCTTAGATAAGAGGTCATAAGTTTAGCTAAACCTAAACCTGAACAGCAAAGTATAATGGGAATTTGGTTCATTGATTAACACAACCATGTAAACATTTACTGTAAAAAATATACAAGCTAAAATCAGTATCTAAATAACAGTGTAAGACTGCTATCCATAGTTACTGCTGTGACATATTACTTACAGGTCCTATGTTTTAACTTCCAAAATTTCTAAGACATTAGCCAATTGAAGTCAAACAAAGCCAAATGAGTGGGAAAACCCTAGGATGTACTCCCATCTTGACAGTCCCATAGTGTGATTGTCATCAGAGGTAGTTTCCTTCATTGAAACTATGCTTAGGAACATATTCACACATTAAACCGTCTAATAGTGAAAAGGTAAAGCCTTTACACAATCAGATTAAAAAGCCTTTTACTAGTGTAGACTAGGAAATCTTAAAGTATAAGAAACAACCAAACCAAGTAAAGCCTAAAGAACATCTTAACTACAGTAAAAAAAATCCCTATGACTGTCTTTATCTGTCCCAGAATGTTCCCCATTATTTATATACTCTCCTGTGTTTTCACATCTGGACTCAATTAAATAGAAAACTTGAAATCAGTTCCTATTTTTTAAGTTGTCTTTCTTAACGTGTTTAACCTAAAATGCTGATGTCATAGTTAATTGGTTTTTAACAACTTCATTGCATCCTCTTTCATTTTCTCTTTTGAAATTGTGTAAGGTTTTTAAACTGGAAAGAAAATTTTTATTTTGCTTATTCTCCACTAGTTACAACATGTTCTGATTTTAATATATAAGTTATCATCTTCTGCTTCCATCTTTCACTATATAAATTGAGTCAGCATACGCAAGGCGTAACCATTGGATTGCAATGCTGGTTGACCAGTATTTCATTATTCTGATGAGGTGATGAAGTATAAAGTTTGTGCTGTGTAATTTCTCCATATTGTTCTAGAATCAACAGCTTAAAAAAACCAATCTAACAGTTCTATTTTTTTGCAAGGTAACGTAAGAAAATTAATTCATTACATTTTCTAAAATACACTTTAAAAAAATTTCTAAAACTATTTCAAATAAATCAAGGCATACTGATTCCAGTGACAAATTAGTATTAATAATTAAAAGAACTACCACATAGGCATTAACTGTATTAGAAAAAAAAAAATATTAGGGAAATTTTTCACATAAACCAATTATAAACACTTTAGCAAAACCAGACTCAGAACAGAGTATAACATTTGGTTTCAACCATACATCTGTGAGTAATTACAGTTGAAAATATCAGGAATATCAGTGGTATAATAACATGAAAGTATAAGGGTTTTATTTTGAAACAACTAGTTTACCAAATAAGCCTGTTCACCCACTATGTATTGCAGTCATACTAAAATCTGGCTCCAAGGGCCTTTAAAGAAGTACCTCCCTTCCTTCATCAAAACTGGCCTTTAAAACACCAATATTTCAGGTAATAGTTTAATTGAAAAGGGACACTCATTCACATGTTTTGGTGGACTGAAGCTTTTACATACCAAAACAGAATGAATAGTAGATTATTTCAAACGTTGCCCTCAGATGTGCAAGAAAGATCACTGCATGAGGATCTTTACGCAAGTAAAGACAAACCTTCCTGACAGTTTGTCTGTAAAAGAGTGATGGAGGTATTTCTCAGTTCACGATAATTTTAAGCTAAGATTAAGTGAGTAAAATAGAACTAAATAATTGATCTTTGAAGGACTTGAAACAAAATTCCTTCAAGTTGTTTCAGGATCAGACTAAAAATAAATGAATCAAAAAAGAATTTGGATACTAAAGAAGAATTTGGTGGAACTAGATATTTATCTGGATGGTCACTATAGTGGAAATTTAATGTTCATAGTTACAAGCTAAGAACAGACTCTTTTTTGTTCAATCACTGTCTAATGCAAATGCAAACCCACTTCCTGAAGTACAGGAGAAATATCTTCAGCTTCTGAACAACTGTTTAATATAGTAGATTGCTGTGAATCATTCGGAAGTAATTTAGTTTAGTTATCAATTTTTTATGCTAAAAACAACTTTTCAGAACAATGGTAAACTACTGTTTGAAGAACACTGTAGCAGTTGTTTTTCAAATCCCAAGCTTTGGCAAATGTTGCCTGCTTTTGTTGTGTTTCTGTTGAAAATAAAAATATCCTGTTACTAGATAAAATCCTGGAAAGTATATGGATTCCAGGCTGGTATTGTTCAGATAACATCAACAATTGAACTTTCTTTGTCAGGGTCCCAATTAAAGAATGTAAACCAAAAATAACAGTTGATTTTAAAATTATTTGAGATATTTCAAAAAATCCATCCCATACCATTTAAAAATCTGAAACAAAGGTAGACAGCTGAATTAATCGCTTTCCAAGTTACATAACCACAGTAATAAAGTGACATGGCTTCCTTTGGCCTGGAGGTAATTTTTCTCCCAAATGACTCCAAAAAGAATCTAGATGCCTAGGTCAAATCAAGCTATAATTTTTAAATGTTTAAATTTAGCTTATATGAAAGCCTGTGCTTGTTCTGTAGAGCTTTGTTTTGACATTTTTTCCCATGAAAATTCTATGAAGTTTGGACTACAGATCTATGCTAAAGAAATAATGTCTGTCTAGAACAAACTTTTGTCTAGTCTAAAATCCTATCCCTGTTCATGGTTGTTAATAGATCATTAAGACAGATTCTTCTTCTGCTATGCTTTCATGCCTTCTGTCAAATAACAGATTATTAACTTCCTTACCTGAAAGTTGCTGCTAGACCACGATGGGAACACCTGTTTATACTTTGATTTGCAAGGAAACATCAGCAAAGAGCTCCAAGGTATAGCTATCATACTGTGAAAGAATTTTTTTTTTTGTCCTAAATATGCTACTACATCTTTTCATTAGGTGCTAACTTTTTTTTTGCAGAGTGAGAAGTTTCTTCCTTTTACTTTCTTAGTAAAATTTGACATCTTAGTGTCTTTTTCATGCCACCATTCAATTATACCTTTTCTAGGCTGAAGAGTCCTTTTCATGTGAACATGATGTTGCATACTTCTGATCATCCTACTTCCTTAGTCTGCATCTTAGAATATGGTCTTCTGATGGTATAATTATAACTGCATATCATATCAAAATACAGGAATATTATGTCAGGCTGATGTTCTTTATTCTTTCTTCCTTCCATAATCTTTCTCAGAATTCTATTATCCATTTCAGTCTCTTCTAATCAAGAAGATGATGTTTTCGGAAAAAATACCTGCAAATGCATTTTTACGTCTTTCCTGAGTACATATAACTTCTTTAAAGCCTATCATTCTTTCTGAATACTTAACATTTTTCTTAACTAACACTCGAAAGGCAAGTAGATTGTATTACCTCTGCATGTATGAACTTTGAATTCTGACTAGCACTTTCTCTCTCAGATATGCTGCATTATAAAATGTTACTCTTCAGGTTTAACTTTTCCAGAATAACTTCCTATCATCAACAAACTTTTAATCTCACTTTCCAAACTTCTCCAAGTCAAAGTGTTAAAAAGCTCTCCTCGTATTATAGATTCCTGCGAAAGCCTTCCGTTATGCAAGCTTCTTGTCAATTCTTAGTTCCTCTCTCCTACATTTAATAGATTATTAATCCATAAAGGACTTTAAGAATTTAAGAACATTCTTTCAAGAACTTCAATCATTGTGGAGCAAAATTGTTTTCTTCTGTAAACACTGTCTTGTTTCTTCTCAAATAGGTAAGATTTCTATTTTATGTGTTTTTTTTAAAAAAATAGTTTCTTATGGTTCTTCCAGCACAAACATCTGACTTCTTGGTTTGACTTCTTGCACTTTCCCTGGACTCCTAAAAAAAACCAAACCTAAACCAAACAAGAAAACTCAGTCACTAGACACTTTCTATTCCCCATTGAGTGGGTTATATTAAGAGAGATATTGTGCACTGTAATTAATAGTTCAGCATATTGTACAGTAAACAGCATTTTTGCCATTACTAGTTGTAGTAACTGACTTCAGAAGACACTGTAAAGAGGAAACAGTGATTTCAAGCAGAATCTGGGCAGAGTTTAACTATATGCCTTGGCTGTAGGAAGTTGTATGTTATTATGAGTGACTGCTACATAACCTGAGCAAATCCTGTGTCATTTTTTATCGTTCTTCTAATTTTTTCCAACTAAAGTTTATGATTTTTTTTATTTTTCTTATTTGGATAGAAATAGGGTTTTCTGAAAGCTCTCCTGCTTCTGATGACCTCCCTTACCCTTGAAAAATTCCTTCTGGACTTTCTCAAGTCTTTGTTTGATAGGTGGTATGTATTCTTCAGAACAGCCAGGACAGTGTCTTCAAGTAGTCTTCGTTGTGCCTGCAGAGATTTCACTCTTTTATCTGTCTTTCTTTCAGATTTTGAGAAATAAAATTCTCATGTAACTTTCCTTTTTATAGTTCTCTTTTATATAATGACAGTTTAGTTTCTTTAAGGGCCTTCAGAAAAAAGACTTTGTTGAAAAAGAACTGTGTATCATCTAAATCCACAATATATCATATTTATCCATATATTTATTACTTACAGTCTTTATTTTATTTCCTGTCAATTTGTCTAGTACAAAGGTCATATTTACTTGGCTTCAGTTCTTAGAAAACTAATAAAGAGCAATTCTGCCCCCTCTAGATTATGGAGGATTCATGGATTTTTTTTGTTTGAGTCAGTATTTAATTTAACCTTCAAAAGGCAATAAATCCATCTCATCTAATCCTGTTGGCTCACAGTCTAAATATATTTTTTAAATGGAAAAATTTATATTTTTCCTCATCACAGAACTTTTTGCTAGTTTCATTCAAACCAGAAGTATGCCCTCAAACAACTCTTATAGTCCTTATTTGCATCAACCCTCAATTAAACCAGACCGATGGACCCAGAGCAGATTCAGAATTAATACAACCCCTATGGCCTTTGTCTCAAGCATTTACTTTGTCTGTGAGCTCTTAAGTCTTTATTTTTCCTTGATGGTCTCTGCTGAGTCAAAAAATAAATGTAAGTAGTTGGTATCTACTTGTCAGAACTCAATACTGGCCTGTGCCTGGTTCAGTCTACACTCTATGACTTCTATTTAATAATCTCCAGAAACTTAAACTTGATTAGCTCCTAGTGTTGCAGTGAAGAATATATATAAGTTACTGAATTTTCATTCTTTTAGTTTGGACTGAAAAGTTTACATGTTTTTCACTGCTTTCTTTTGGAAAACCTAACTGGTATACTTACGTAACTTTACTAGAATATCACTGCCATTTATAATGCTAATCAGCCCAGGCATAGCAGATGCCAAGACCCAAAGTGATTTTGGTCACCAAAGAACCTGGGGACAGTACGGTACTTAACTACTGGTTTATCATCTTTCTGGAATAACACTTTAATTTCTATCCTGCTGCAGAACAAAACAAATATTGAATACTGAAACATTTCAAAACAGAGAAAAAACATAGAACTTGTGTCATCAAAACACAGGTTTTAAGGGCCCTTGGTATTTCTCTAGTCCAATCTTGTGCTCAAAGCAGAGGCATCTCTGAATTCCACCAAGATGCTCAGGGCTTTGTTATTTGGCTTTTGAAAACTTGCAGGTATGAAGATTCCACAGCCTCTCTAAGAAATCTGTAACAATGTTTAGCTATTCTCAGTATTGGGTTTTATCCATGCTTATATCTAGTCAGAACTTCTCTGTTTCAGTTTGTGACTGTCATGTCTCATTTTCCTGCTGTGCAAAGCCTACCTTGGTCTTCTTGATAATCCTTCCATAGGCACTAGCAGGTGAATGTTAGCCCCCTACCTCTTGCCACCAAAAGTCATGTCTTCTCCAACCTGTGCAAGTCACATTCACTTAGCCTCTCCTCACAGTGCAAGTGCTCCAGTTCCTGACCATCTTTGTTGATGGTTCATCTCCATTGCAATCGCTCAAATTCATCAACATTACTCCTGAAGGACCGAAAACTGGACACAGTGTTCCAGACACAAGAAGCACCAAGTAAAAGGGAGTAATCACTTCCTTCAATCTACTGGCTGCACTCTTGTTGATATAGCCCAGTATGCCGTTTGCCTTCATTACTACAAAATAAGGTGACTAATGACCCATTTGTAACCTCCTGTCCTCCAGGACTACCAAGTCCTTTTCACCAGAGTTGCTGCCTAACGGTCAGTCCCCAGCCTGTACCATTGCAGGGGGTTAGTCTGTTCAAGTGAGGCACTTGGCAGTTTTCCTTTCTGAATTTCATGAAGTTCCTGTTGGTCCTTTTTCTAGCCTGTTTGGGTCCCTTGGGATGGCAGCCCTACCCTTAACTGTAACACGTTTTGCCTAATTCTAATTTTCAAAAGAATGCTTTTGACTTAGAGAAGTAACATGAACCTCGCCTTCCACATAATCAAATTAGCTTTTACTCACAGTAACTGAAATGATTTCTGTAGGTGAGAGTTTTGCACAGAGTTTCCACAATCTAGGATGGGAACAGGTATTAATGCTGCCATTCCATATAATGTGCTTGTGGCCATTTAAAAACGTACTTCAAAAGCTGGTCTTAAGAACAGATATAACTACATTTCAGATTTTCTTAACAGTGGACTGACACCTACACAAAATCATATGATAGGTTTATAAATCACGTATTTCTAGAGGTCATTTCACTGATTTATAAGTTATGAATATGAATTATAACTATGTTACAGATTTATACATTGTTTGATGGTTTCCATAAATCATATAACCCATTTGTGAAAAATATGTGACTGGTAATGGTGTTACTTTTTTAGATATGATGCAACTGTCTTTTGGTTTATGTAATAGACAACATATGAAAATGTGTTTTAATATTACTTAATATGTTTACTTTCCCCTAAGTCATTACACTACTCTGATTTAACCCAGAGTTTTGTGCTACAAAGTCTGATTTGTTGCCCCATCTGCTAAGCTAGCTGTTCTCATATCTCTAATCGGATTTGTAACTAACATATTTTGCTTACTCCAAGCCCTAGTAATAATCAGAGGAAAAAGAATCACAGAAATAACATAACCAAACATTAATTAAAATTAACTAATGAATCTTAATACTTTGTTAAACCTTCTCCTGTCAGAGATTAACACTAAGTTGTATCACGTTGCACCATATCAGCTACTTTGTGTGTATGTGTCAATCTTTCATTGCACATTTTATTTTCCATTGTTTTAATAGCTTCATTCCTTCCTGTCTCTCTTTTTATTTATTTATTTTTTTTTACCTCTAGGCATTTTGAAGGTAACCTGACCTTGTTACTTGACCGGATATCAATTACTGGCCAGTCAAATGAAGCTAGACTGGATTCCTTCTTTTAAGCAATTTATTAAATAGCAGATCACTGCCTTGGTGATCAAAATGTGTTGTATTATTTCAGTGTTACATTTTAATGAACATTTGAACACCGTGTTACAAGATTTTTTCAAAAAAGATACAACTTGGAACTGTTTAGATATTATGAACTTTGGAGGTTTTATTAATTTGACTTGTTTCATTGAACAAATGTACCTCCCAATTCTTATGTATTTTAGGAGTCAATGTAACATTTGTAATTTGTTGAAGCTGAAACAATTTTGGCCTTTTCAAAAACAGTATTCAAGTGCATTTATGCGGAGCCGGTAACATTGTCTTTGGCACTATCCTTAGTTTTATTTGAACTCAATGCCAACAAATGTGACATCTAGGCAAATGTTTAAAGGGCAACATCATTTGTAAGTAAATGAATCTGTCTGCACAAAATTTTAGGTTTTTTTCAAAATATTTAAAGGGGTTCTTGTGTAATTTTGAAGCATCAAGAAAATGAAGCATACTTGAGTTTAATCCTTAATTTCACTGTACTTATACAAGCCTTTAAGAGTGTGTAAGAAGCACAAAAGAAGTTGTATTAATAAAAAGCTAAAATATTTTTAAAATATACTTAGCCTGTAAATCTCCACCAAAATGTTCCATAGAAATATAAAATAAAGTTTTGTGCCAACCACACTGTTCACATCTTCAGAAAGTTTCTGCTTTATAGAGAATGATTAACTTTCTATCTGTATTAAGATTTTCCAGTGCTGAAGTCTGCAATAACTGTCCTCCAGTTTCTAAGAGTACAGGTTAGTAATATCATGGCTATTTTAACAATGAAAAAATATTAAAAAAATCAGGTTTCCCACCTTGCCTTCCCGTCTTACATAAACATTAGAACAATGGTTTAGATTAAGTAAACAAGTTTATTGTGTATTTTTCAGTTTATTTATACATTCATCCACAACTTAATGTTTTGTAACTGAAAGTTCAGTTACATAAAAATAAACATTTGCTACAGCAAACAATAGTACATGCAGCCCAGTAAACACAATTTTCTTATTACTAGGAAAAGGCCATAGGCTTGGCATTGACCTGACAGTGCAGGATCTCAGGACTCTCTGAGTTTGCCTACACCTGTGATGGTTTTAACTTGGTTTAGCAATTACCTAGTGGCCATGTGACTGTTGCCCAGCCTGGGTTAGTTTAAGCTCTCACCTTGAACAACATCTGCCACCTGTCAAGAGACCTCAGTATAGATGCTGATGACTCCTTAAGAACACCTGTGCCCCTGTCTTTTGGGGGAATAAAGGCCCATCTTTGGACCCTGAGAAGCCCATGAAGCATGAACACACTGGAGAGAAGGTGCAAATAATAGACTATTTTGCTGTGTATCAATTTCAGGTACTATTATTATATTACTGGGGTGATTTGGACTATCAGACTGCTAAAACATCAATTAAACTAACTATAAATTCTTTGCTCCCTTATGCTTATCATGTGTTTCCTTTTGCCCATAACATGATTTGGCATGTAACATATGCAGTCACAGTGTAATCACTCACAAACTTCATACTGTACATGCATGCACGTTTTCTACCTGGTGGAAAAGTTCTCATATTCTCACAACTACGTGGTTCCAACACACTGAACTCTGCTGGGATCATCTGTTACATCTAATTAATGATGTCCCTGCTTGCTGCAGGGGGGTTGGACTAGATGACCTTTAAAGGTCTGGTCAAACCAACACATTCTATGATTCTATTCTACATGTGATTGGGTTCCTGGGATTTTGGTGAAATTCCACAGAAGTAAAGGCACCAGTGGCTCTCTTTATCTGTATGCTTCTAAGAGCAGACGATTCTACATATCATGTATGCAGGGATTTAAAATATTAGCAAGCCATATAATATTTTTTTTTAAAAAAATAATGTACATTTACATACATAATTGATTAAAAGAAAAGTATCCTTATTCACTCTAAAAACATTGCTGATAGATTCAGCCACCACCATTAAATGCAAAACTTTAATATTTGTAACTGAAATACTAATGTTTTCCACCTGTGAGATATACCCTCCAACCTAAACCATGATTCTATGATTCTTTTACTGTGGACCCCAGGACTGGGTGCAGTACTCCAGGTGGAGTCTAATGAGAGCAGAGTAGACAGGGAGAATCATCTCCTTCGACCTGTTGGCCATGTTTATTTTAAACACTGACTCAGGATTTCAGTGGCCTCTCTCAACTGGCTTTGATGACAATTGCCTTTCCTTCCTACAACAATCAGCGTGAGAGAATTCCTGAGTAAATCAGAAGAAGGTTCAGTTCCTCCCTCTGGTTCAGGGCTTCCAGACCCACATTTTCCAACTTCCAAAAGCAAGATTAAATTCCTTGGGTACAGTTACTTTTCCCAAGCAGGTCATCAAAGATAAAAGTTGGTAATTTGGGAGGCCAAAGGCAGGAAAAAGAAAATCAGAATGTGTCCCTTGTCTGAGGGGGCGATTTCGGGTGTGAGATTTGGAATCTTAGTTTTCTAGTTTAGCCTTAAGGATTGTTAACAGATGCTGTCCAATTGTTTGATCATGCAACACTTATAAATAAGCCAGGTATTAGGATTTCTAACACAATACTCTTAACAGTGTATGTGTCCAGTTTGCAGACTATCAACCTCAGAACAAATCTACAAAATTCTAGGTATGACTCTCATTCAATCCACTGAAACATTTTCTTATTTTATTTTTTGACAGGAAGCATAGATTACAGGAGACTCCCCAAGATCCTTCTTGAGGCAATTTCATTCCATTGATGAATGGCGTTCTGCCTAGCAAATTTTAACAATTGAATCAACAAGTAAGTTACGAAGTGACATAGAAGAAAAACACATCTTGAAAGCCACAGCTATCAGGTGTGAAAGCCTTTCATACATAAGCATTTTCCTGACTGTGTGTTTTGAAAATTTAGCACTGACATCATTCACAATAGCTCAAACTGATCAGTGATCAAAGGACAGTTTGATCTTGACTGAAAAGTATGAGCACTAAACAAATATAATTCAGGAATATCTTAGGGCACGAGACGTCTCTTAAGTTTTCTGCTCTAGGGAAGAAAAGACAGCAAAGGTCCCATGACCTTATACATGTATTGCATTGTCAAACCAAAATATTCTCCCCAAAGCAGCAGAGGTCAAATAGAAATATTAAATAGATTTATATTACATATGGGATGGATATGTGATTTGTAGAAGACTCTATTACAAACAAAACGGGTTTTTTCTCTAGTAATGGACCTGACCTTGCAGTCATAAATCTGAGAAAATTTATCGATGGACTGAACTGCTATTTTCTTTATGTAAGTGCTCTGAGGTAATGTACCAGACTTTCATGGAGAAGAAAATTATAGTTATATTAGTAATCACCTGTTATCTCAAATAGTTTTTTTCATTCCTGGTAATTAATATTGTTGAAATAACACAGTAGTTTGTATTCTATTTACATGAGCTGCCCCCATATATGCACACTGGTATCATAATCTTAAATAATTCTAATACTTAGCTTGTATGCTGATCCTTTTGTTTTCAAAACTTGCACCTTCTTTTTAATTTTTTGCAAAATGCCAAGTTAAATGTTATTATTTTTTCTGAACACCAAAGAAAGCTAAAACAAAAGGTGACTTAAGTAAGGCCATTATGAATAAAGGAATGATTAATTTAAAAAATGTCTTAGTGTTTAAGCCTGGCATTCCAGAATTTTTAGACTATAGCCTGAAGTTATTCTACAGCACAGTAGGGAATGATGTACATCTGTCCAAACAGGTATCAACCTGGCCATACTAGTGCTCAAGGACAAGGCAGAAATGCCTTGTCCACAAGCAGTAAAGTTGAATCACTACAGTGGGGCAGCCAAGGTGAGGTATATTTTGCTTCCAGCACTACCTTAAGTGAACTCAATGTTTTCCTGCATCTTGCTCAGCAGAGCTGTGACCTGAAATGTCAGTGTTGAAGATAACACAGAATTAAGCCCTCTTAATTTTTTTTTCTTGTTTTTCAAGGGTAAATTCCATTTTTGGTATTTTCAGTAGTCTTTTTCCTTTGATTCCTTAAATTTTCAGGATTGCTAGAGTTAAGTACTTTTAAGAGTTAATTTATTATTTTTTATATATCTCCGTGTATATTACACTATGTGTAGTTCTACGCTTATGGTTTTATCTAAACTGGGGGATGCTGTACACTCTCCCAGTTCTTTCACATGGTTACTGCTATACTTGGAGTATAACTCAAATGTTTAGTATTAGTCCCTGCCCCAACAAATGTCCTGATTTCCACTGCTACACATCACAGTCCAGTAATTTTCCAGCCTGGACAAATGGGGAAGCTGGATTACAAAGCAAATTGTGGACTGCATCTGGCCCACAGCTCTGGGCCAGTTTCATAACAATTGAATTGATATCATTCAGAAATGGTTGCAGATTCAGACTCTTCTAAACCTTCATTGTTTAAAAATATTTGTGCTTTTTAAACTCTTAATGGCTAAAAGAGGGTAATGAGGTTTTGTAACAAAGCATCAAAGTAGAAGGGGAAATGGATTTTTAATAAAAGAATATCTCCTCTTAGACTTGCTTAACTTCAGCTGTCATTATATGTAAGATTTAATGCAAATTTGGCATGGTTGATTCCAGAGTCTGACATGGTTTAAAGGCACATCTTTATTAAATCAAAAAATCCTAGAATTATAGAATGGTTTGGGTTGGAAGGGGACCTTTAAAGCTTATCTAGTCCAACCCCACTGCTAGGCGCAGGGATACTTTTCTTTAGATCAGGTTGCTCAAAGGCCTGTCCAACCTGTAACCAATGTAAATAGCAAGTGTTTCACTGAATCAGATTGATGCACAATTGTGTTATTAAGCCTTAAGAAGTGTGAAGGTAGGTTTGAAGACCATACAATAAAACTTTTTGTTTTCATTTGTCTAAAAATACAAAAAAGACTCAAAGAGAATTAACAGTGAAATGCTCAAAAAAAAAAAAAATTATCATGCTAGGTATATTGATTGTTTCGTATGTTGATCTAGTCTACGAAAAACCCAGCTTAATTTAATACAGGCATTGTATAAACTTTAAATGGTCTGAACTTAATAGCATTCCATAGGCATTACTTTGGCATACGTGTACGGTCTTACAGATATTTTGATATCCCTTTTTTAACTCTGAAAATTCTTCCATGTACTTTAGAGTTATTATTAGATACTTATTGTTGCTGTGGCATCAAATAGCTTCAGTTCTGATTAGGAAACCCTTACTTATATTGCCACAAAGATAAGGAAAAAAAAATACCATCACTGAAAAATTTCCTGAACAAAACTACATTTAGGTAAGTTTAGTACATAGGGTGATAGTCTGCTGGAAAACTGTCCTCAGATGATTACATGCTTTATTCCCTTCTTGCATTTGTTTGCAAGGATCACAGTAAAGATATAGTGGAAGTGGAAAGGAGAAATACTGTTTTCTTTTCTATCCAATGGAATGATCAGAAAAAAAAAAAATCAAGCTTCTGGTTTTGAGGGTTTATTTGTTTATCTTTTAAGGATTAAAAAAATCTCATTCAAGTAAAACCAATGGCTATATCTGAAATATTTCCAAATTGTGTAAAATTTACTAACAATCATTTTTACCTTTGTAAATGTTATTACGTTCAGCCGATGGGCAAGACAAAATCAAAGCACCTGTTCTGCTGGATTACAGCCAAAGTTCTCAGCCTCTTTTCTTCACAGTGAATGAAAGGCACAGCAGATTCCAGGATATTTGAAATTTGGTATTTTTTAAGGGAGGTGTTCTGGCATCTTTTGCAGCTTTTTTACATTCTGCTACAACAATCTTTAACACACTGGGTTTTGGGCTTTTCTGTTTGTTTGTTTTTCTAGACATATATCCTCATTGTTAGGCTTGCATACAGTTAAACCATTCAGGGTATATTAAAACTAAAAGTGGAGAAGAGCTTTCAATGGGAAAAAGTAAGACTCTCATTCCTACCACTCCGAGAGGTAACCTTATGAAAGACAAGGTGGTTCCATCATATCTAGGCTGCAGCTGCTTATGACTTAGAACAATTATAATACAATTGCTGTGAAAGCCTCAAGGTGAAGTCAATACTTTGAACTTCTAACCTGATTTTCAGCATAATGAATTTCATCAGTCTTTAAGGCAGAGAGGAAGTTACCAGGACAGTGATAAGTATTCATTAAAGTCCTTCATTACGTTAGAATTTGAGATCAGTGAGGATTCATCCTTAAAGGGCAAATATGTGTATATTATATATGTATAAATGTGTTTTATTCTCCTTTCACAGAAGTGAATGGCAAAACTTCTATTGAGCTCAGTAACAGAGCATTCATATTTGTAAGTTTGTTAGGAGTAGAATATGTCTTAAAACAAGGTCTCCTTCATGTGTCTCATCTAAAAAAACCAACAAAACACAACAACAAAATAAATGACATTTTAGGACACATGGGTAATTTCTATTGCCTGGATATAACATTTTTAAAATACTTCTTTTTCCTTCCTCTATCCTTTGCAACTGAGTCTTTGAGGCATCTTCATGTGGGCACTCTACATTTGAGTTAACTAAAGGCAGTCAGCCCATTGGATAGTAGTCAGAACACTCAGTTTTCAATGTAACTACAAGATGCCTCACTAAGAACTTGAAGTTATCCGGAGCTGAACCACGTGTATTTTCATCAGCATGATTGACTTCAAATGGGCTTAGAGACATTAGCCTTGATACTGAAAGCTGGTAGGGTATACCTTGATACTTTCGAGCTGGTAGGGTATACCAGAGAACTCTATGACCCAGCTCACATGCATAAAAATTACATTTATAGTATGCTTACACTGGGGAAATATATCATCAGGAATTTCTTTAAAAGAGAAGTTAAAATCAAGTCAGAAAACTTCGAAATCAAGTATATGAACCAAAAGCAGTGACATGCAGCTGGCTATACAAGGTTTTGCAAATGAATGCAAATGAAGACAAAAGGAACCAAGGTAATAAAATAACGCAGCAAATATAATCCAGACAGAATAATATTTAATGAGAATCCAAGCTTTTTAGCCGGGCTAGGATATATGCATGTCTTCATTCTAATGAAAGAAGGAATTATGAACTTGTCTATGGCCTTAAATATAATACAGGAAATCTGATAAAGCTGAAAAGGTTGACTCCCATCCTGATTATCCGAAAGAAACACTGTTGTCATGATCAAAGTTTGTGATCTATGTATGATCCTAAAATCTTGCAGGAGAAGGATGGGGAGAAGGATCAATCTAAATTTTTCTTCTTGTCACTGGATCTTTAAATACTGAATTATATTTCAAAACATAGAATTTTTGAAGACTGAAATTTCATTTAGTGAGCAATCTCAAAAAATATAGATGTATACATAATTATATTTGCCAGAAAATCAAAACATTTTGCTTTAATTGCTGCCTCTCAGAGAGTAATATATCACAAAGATGAATGAGAAAATAACTTGTTTAAATCAATGGCATTGCAGTTATGCTTACTAAATCTGTTTTTTTTTTTTTCTCCAAGAACCAGTCCTTTAGGTAATGTATTCTGAAAGGAACAGAATAAGTATTCTAGATCAGTGCTATTTTAAGGTGCAGTACAAGAAGATATTTTAATGTATTCGTATCATGACTGCAGTAATGGTGATTTGAATAATCTTTATTCTTGGAGATGTAAATGAAACCACATTCTTACTCATGTTGTTCCTAGGTGATAAAATCCATTTGAGCAGAAAAATAATTAATGATGTGAAACGAAATAAGAAATCATAAATTCAGAGGAACAATCTGACAACACCTAGTCCTGAGACGAGAAGCTGGCTCAAACCATTTGATCTTGAACAAAATTGATGTGAAATCACAAGGAGAGATGGGTGAGATTTGTTGATGGAAACTGCTGATCCAGAGGCACACAAACTTTCCAAGAATTCATTGACAGTTTGTCTTAAAAAGAGAATAAAAGCAAGTCTAAGTGGTTGGTATATTGTTTTGCTCAGAGGTACTAATTTTTACAAATATATAACCTCCTTCAGTAAGAAAAAAAGTTAGTTCTTTAGTTCCAGGAACAGGAGAAAAGATGCCGCCCTGTGATTAGTCCTCTGTGCCAGTGACTGGGGTAGACAGCTTTAGGCTCAGGCCCTTGGTATTGTTGGACAGCCGAGCTATTGTGAAAGTGAAAAAAAGCTTCTGACTGTGACAGATGAACACTGTCAGATCTTATTGCAGCAGTTTAAGATGTTATGAACACTGAGTTTTTGTTCTGCCTTTCTGACAGAGGTCAGTGCCCTTGCAGTTCAGTCAGAAGAAAGGAACAAATGTCATCTGGTCCCCGTGTCCAGTGTGTTAGATCAGATACACTCCCAGTTGGCAGCTAAAGCCGGGAAGTCAGGATCTGCACTTCTGGGTCCATGTTCATTTTTATTGACTGCTGCCAGGGAAGTGTAACAAAGTACCACCTGAAATGTTTGTAACAGAAATTGTAAGGGTTTATCTGTGAAAGTCTTCATCATGGCACAACTAAGAAATGGAAACACAATGTTAAGTTTCACTGAATTTAAATCTTTGAGAGGCACAGAATGCTTTTTATTAGGACAGATATAATGAGTTCACTTACATTATGGAGTTATTTCTCAGATTTCACATAACATGAAAGGTTAGTAACTTCCAGAAATGGTTATTTTACTCTGTGTGTCAGTATTCTATTCAGGTTAAAAAACATTGCCTCATCAGTCTACTATGAAGAGTTTCAAAATCTTCTTACATATTTTCTTGCAATGTACACAAATAGAGGAATTCCCTTTTTGTTAATTGTCAAGTAGATCTGCAGAAACTTTGAAGAAAATGTACTTTCTTTTGTGTCGATACAATTATTTTACTTTGAATGGTAGAGGGATACAAATAAAGCCTCTAATGACAAAGTGTGGTTGCAGAGGGATGGATTTCAGGGAGTCTTCACTACTCTACTAATAAATGAAAGCATTTTCTAGTGTATATAAACCAATTTAGGTAATTAGCAATGAAAGTGATAGATACACTAAAAAGGTGTAGATTTAAAAAACCAAAACAAACAAAACCAAACCCCACAACAAAAAAAACCTTCAACCCTTTCAACGTTAAATCACACTGAATTAAATTCAGATTGTATGACTCTCTCAGCTTGAAATAGTAGTGAAAAACAACCAGCCACCAGTTGAAATTTTGCTAGCAGAAATGAAGTTTTATTGGAAAACACAAAATTATGAATCCCTAAATATTTTGCTTAAAATAAAATATCTCAGATTCATCAACTTTTGCCGAACAGCAGGCAGCCCATAAAGACCTAGAGTCCTGGTGGGCTGTCACCTGCCACTCTGATTGTCTGCTTGGTTGGCAAGGCAGCTCCTGGAGGGTCCTAGAAGCACAGGCTGATCAGTTAGGAACCCTTACCAATGGATGTGCTTGTGCTGTGCCATGCACTTGGCCTGTTCATCTGCCTCAAGTGACAGTTTGGGGCCATCTCTTATTCCTTCTTTTCTAGGTTGTCTTTTATCGTCTGGGGGGAGTTACATTACTTTGGTTCCTGATAAGTACATATCAGGGGAATTTAAAGCCCTTCCAGAGTACAGCTGGAAGGTATTTTATTTATTTAATTAATTAATTTGCATCTAGGTGTATGTAGAAAAGGTACATTTATAAACATTCTGCTAGAAGATAGTGACGATCTCCTCTCCTCTCCTCTCCTCTCCTCTATATGATATAAGCTGAATTTACACAGCTATGGTGAATATTAAAATAATTACTTCTCATCAGTAGGGACAGGAAATACCGTATTGCTTTTCAGTGTAAACATATTCAGTTTAGAATTTCAATCTGCTGCTTTGTGATATTGAGATACAGTGTTGCATCTTTAGGGCAGATATTTTGGTGCAAAGCATTTTTTATATCCCTTTCCAAAGACATAATCATAAGCCAATTTTCCTTCTGTCTACTTTCATTAAATTACCTTATTTGAAAACAGCACCAACAAAGCACCTAAACATCCTGCCTTCTCTTAGAGAATTAGCATTTTTCCTTTGATGTGGCTCAAAGTGGGAAACCACTTTAATGTGGGACTCAGCCAATTTCTGCTATAGCATTGACATCAGCTGCACAAAACTGCTTTGTACTGGCCTCTCCGGCCAAATGTTAGCTTGGCATGTTTCACAAAAGGGAAGGAGGTGGCAGGTACAGCAAGATTCTATCCTGAGGTCTGATACCCTAAAACAATTTTTCAGATCATAATTAATTGAGTGTTTTTTGATGTGATCAAAAACAGGACAAGAAGAAAACCTTGGCCTATATCTTAGTTAATTATTAACAGAAGAATGATTAAAGACAGGGATGGAATCCTAAGGGCTTGACAGACCCATCATTCCTGCCAGACAGTCTTTATACCACCTGGTCTATCCTATGGACAGCCAGGATGCTATGGAAGGGAGTAAAGCTCAGCTTCAGAAGCAGAAAGCTTTTTACATGTATTGCTCCATCCAACAACCTTATTGCAAGCTGAAGTCAAAATCCAATGATTTGGATCAAACAGCAAAATCTGATTTTTAAGACAAATAATATTTAACAGAACATTGTAGAACATAGTCACATACAGATCACAACACAAATTTGTTTTTTGTTGCAACGTATTTTCAGTATTTGATAACTTCTCATATTTAAAGGCAGTTCTGATGTACAAAATGGAGGCAGTCTTAGCCACAGAAAACTGAAGACCTATGTACACCACTTGTAGCACTCTCTATTGTGATCAGAAGCCAATCAAACTCTTCATGAGCAGAAACATTCAATGTCTGAGAAAGTATATTAGACAGGAATAATAACTGAGCTGCATCATTGTTAGAAAGCAGTTAGAAACAAAAGGGTTTACCTAGAGTGGCAACACTCTCAATACCTTTCTCATTTCATTACAGAGGAGAAATTGGCTTTTATGTAAGTCCACTTTAAAGGACTGCATGTTTCTCAGACAACAGATAGGGAAGATGGTAACATTCCAAGACTACTTCTCATGTGTCCATTTCTAAAAGCATGCCTGGAAGATGGCACATGGAGCATATTGTCCTGCTCTCTGATCAGGGACCACGTTTGCCTGAGCAAATAGTGGGGCAATAAAGGTCCCATTCTGACTCCTGGCATGGCTTTGCAATACAAGGACAAAGTCAAGCAGTTCATATCAAAATCCATCTCTGATCAGGCAGCTTGATTGTATTCACTGGTGTTTCAGTGCACATTTTCCTCTGCTAATATTTGGCTGTTATTTCAAAAAGAAAAAAGAAGAGAAACTACATTGTTAGCTCTAGGGTGCTTGTTGCTATAAAACAAATTATTTTTCTTCAAAGTCTGTAACAGTTCCCTAAATATTTCACTGTCCTTGAAGTCCTATTGTTCCATTTATAAGAAGCCTTGGGTGTTATGTCTCTCAAGAAGAGATGTAGGAGTTACATTTTTGTAACTCCTAGCGATCAAAAAAACCAGTATAAGAAATAGAAAATACATTTCAGCCAACTGTTTTCTAATGTACAATCAGGACAAGCAGAATAGTATTTTGCATTTAACCTAGTGTTATTCTAGGAATACAGTTCAAAGGTTCAAAATTTGTAATCATCAAATAATTAGGAGAAGAGTATTCCAATTAAAATCTTTTCTCTATTGCGTAACCAGTCCTATTTGTAAACAGAAAATAAGTGTATATGGGAGTCTCTTTACAAATGTATAAACCAGTGTTTGTAATTAAGTACAAGATTGCTTTCAGAGATGCTTGATTAAGAATGCTTGAATGTGGACAAGGATGAGCAGACATGTAGAAAACCATGCTTTTATCTAGCTTAAAACCAGGCCAGAGAGGTCTGATGCTAAGGATAAATTGTTTATGTTTGTAATTGTATTTAAAAATGTACTTTGTTTAAATACTTATCTGGTCTAAAGTAAATGAAACAAATTATGCAAACAAAATGTAAAACAAGTTTTAGAACAGAGTAAGCATAGACGTGGCTCAAAGCCTTCTCTAGGTTTTTTTCCCCCCCTTAATTAAAGGGGCTTACTCTTATTATATTTCCTCAAATTCTCATTCATTCCTATCAGTCACCAGACTGAAATCTGTTCTGAAATGTGTTTCTTGTTTCAGTATCTAATTATGCTGTGAATAATTCTCTAGGGGAAGTTTAAGGCCCAATAATAGGAGTAGTTTCTATGAAAACATGCCCACTGACTTCCCCTGCTGAGAGCTACACTGAAAGGCCTTGCCAATCCAGGAGATAGATTGGATTCCCAGTGCTGTTGCAAAAACAATCAGTTCCTAGGCTTCAATGTACCAGAACAGGTGAAATTGTAAATAGGCATGTGCAAATCCTAATTAATTAAATCTAATGCTCCTGTCAAATGATAGGATTCTCCATAACATGAAGAATTTTTAATAAATAAACCAAAATGAAAGTTCATACTGAAAGAGAATGCATCACTATGGTGTCTTCTGACATTTTCCCTGCATTCTGTTTACTGAAGAGTAATTACAAACCATTTGTGAGCATATCTACTGAAGAGCATTTGCTTCCCAGAAATCCTGGAATTATAAAATGAATTATCAGTGTTTGCTGGCAGGTACTCAGTTGGCCTCTTTCATCCATATTTTCTCTGTCATTTCACATTACTCCACTTTCACTCTGTGTTCTTTACTTCAAGTTATTTTCAACATGCTAACATCCCTACATTTCAATTATGCATGCAAATCCTTTTTTAATGGATACTTGCCACAAAGCACTTCCATATATCTCTCCATATTAAACAGTTTGGGGCTTCTTTCATAAATAAAGTAACATCTTTCTTGGAATGACCATAACTTGAAGCAGATCTGCTGACTGTAAATGACTAAAACCAAGGACAAGCCACTGCTGAAGCAGCCTGGTCTCCCAGTTGATGTGAACTGGTATAGTTCCATTCAACTGAAAGGATGCAGATTAGTCCAGCTTCATTGATTTTGCTGAAATTATGCCATTTAACATCAGCTGAGACATCAAGCCAAATGAGAATATGATATTACTTGGAGCCTTTCTGGTTTTTTTCTTCTTGAAGCTGTTGTGTTTGCCTCTTTGCATCAAGGCATTCTTTAAACCCCTTCTATTTCTGTAAGTTTTATTATGTATATTCTTACATTTTCTTCATGCTTAGTGTCACTGTCATTTCTGAATGGCTTATTTTTGTCATCATATATTGAAATATGGTAGCTATCACTTCTGACAAGAAATCTTTACCGAAAACTTTCAAAAAACTTAAATGAAAACTCCTTCTTTTTTAATGATAGAGTAAGAAAATTACAACAAAAACAACACAAAAACCTGAATGACAAACAACAATAAAAACCCCACAACTAAACTAAAGCAAAGTGCAAAGGCTCCTTGCAAGGATGTGCAGATTCAGATTATTGGAGTGACCTCAACTTCAACTCATTTCTGATTCTAATCCGGCCAGACATATTATAGACCCATATTAGTTGTCTTTCTATCTCTAAGAACACAAATAAGCCATGAGGAGACATAACTGGAAGAGAAACTGACTTTTCCCAAGAGTAAGGCAGGTGGAACTTATCCAGGTCCACTGATTTCTTAACTACAGCCACACTTTGTTTTGTGCCAGGGGACAAAATTACACACATCACAACAGAAGACATTATGAAAAATTAGGAAGTGCCTTTCCACTCGCTTTTTCCCCTCTGAACCTTCTTGTGATGTAATGGTAGATATATGAGAATTTTTAATTTCCATAACACCATACAAAGTCTTTCGGTCAGTGTAGCATACATTGACACATTTCTGATTGTGAAACACAGATAGCCTAAGAAACATAAAACTTTATGCAACTTCAGGTTTTGTACTGTAGTGTATTCTTTGATTCATTTGTTATTTATGTAACTGACCTGAGTTTTGTAACCTTTTTGATTTTCTGTTTGTATCATCTGTAATTTGTTTTGTGAAGGAAATAATTAATCTTAAAAGAAACATAGCTGAATCCTCAGTTGTGACAAATTCCCATAGGATTCTTCAGCTTATGATTATTTTGTATTCTATTTAATTGTCCACTTAAATATTTTGCTACTTCCTGAACTTTTCACCTTTACTTACACAAAGCATTTATTACAGGTAAAGCAAGAAAACAATGAAATGAGAAGAAATTACCATTATGGTGAGACACGGAGAGGATATATAATTAACAGTGAGTGCAAAGGGGGAACACTGATAATAACTCCTGAGCTACAATAGTCTTTGGATGATATATATTCTGTGATTGCTTTGAAACCTATATAATACACATAAAAATATTTAGATAATAGCGAGGCAGTCAGTAATAAGCAGGAAATGTAACAATGAGTCCAGATAACATACTTTTATGTAACACATCCTAGTTAAATAAACTGGGATGTGAAGAATACCCAAGTTAACATCTTTCTAGCTAATGTTTGCAGGCTCTGTTCAGTCCATATTTTACTAAGACTAAAAGTAATTGATAAGGATTGAAATGGATAAAAAAGGTCAAAAGCAGTTAGGCCTTGCAATATGCAGCTAAAAAAAAAAAAAAAA
>VXBO01002029.1:81274-111090 GCA_013400135.1 Rhinoptilus africanus
CCAAACCAAATAAAAGATCATGCACCTTGACTGTGCTACAGTTTTAGACTTTGAGTTTGGTTTAATATGAAAAAGCATTAATATACAAAGCAGAAAAGAAAAAGCTTCTCTAGTCAGTGCATTGCAGCTCCCCCAGAGAAAACTGCATGTATCTTGCTTTAGTAAGATTCCTGAGTGAGGCTGTTGAGTGAATAAGTTCCTGTTGCCTGAGATACAGCATAGAGGTAGAATTTAATGAGATCGGTCACAGAATAGCTAAAGGCTAAAGGTCTTTCGCTTGAGGAATATATACCTAAAAGGTCAGCAAGGATAATGAGGTCCACAGGTGAACCTGGGTGAAAGTCAGAGTGACCGAAACTGGATGTGTGCCCTTGCTGCATGCTGAGCCTACACCTAAGGAAGACCTTGGCACTTAATAGCTATCAGAGGGTAACTCTTTTCCCTCTGTTTGTAGTTTGCATGAAAGGAAACACAGGCTTGTGAACTGTTATGAGCTGAACTAAATCAAAAAGTAGTCAAGAGACTCAAAGGTCACCTGAACCATAAGAGTGGCAGCTAAGGGAAAGACGGAAGAGTCCTACAGATATACTGGTAAGCAACATATTTAAAACACACTTATGAAACAGCCATCCTCTAGTAGGGCTCTTCACCAGGTATATTCCAACAGGAAGAAATATTTACAACTGATTCCTTGATTTCGTAGATACAGTAAACTGGGACAAGGGTTGCAGTCAGGGCAGATATATTGTGCTCTTCATTCAGTATCAGTTTGTGACGCTAAAGTAAACAGGTTAACCCATCTGCCTCAACCAACCTTTTGTAACTTGGAAATTAAAAAAATATTTCATATTCAGCTGTTGGAAGCATACTTACCTGCATGATGTAAGCGTAAGATCACACAAATACTGTGATCTAAACCAAGCACATTTGCAAAGTTTGCTGCTTGCAAGGTATAAATGAAATGCAACTCAACTATGGCATATTGTTCACAGATGTAAATTTAAAAAGCCTAGCAGAGGAAGAAGGTGATGAACGACTACACAAGAGATAAAAATAAGCCTGGTATCTTCCTGGAGGTAACTTTAGGGTGATAGGTAACAGAATACCCCCCCTCCCCTTTCAACAAAATATGACACATTTGACATCTATGGCAGTTGCCTCAAGAGCTTTGAAAGAGGTTGTGCTACTGTCAATATTAGTCAGATACCATGCTGTACATCTGACACAGTCTCCAACTGAGTTGCTAACAATATTAAATCCAAGGTAACATATTACTCACTTTCCATAATAGTCAATGCTGATCTCTACTTCAGTATTCCTTCAGGATACACAATAAAAAGATCATGTAAATTCCAGCTGCTGCATGCTGTTCTTGTCAGGAATATATATGAATAAGACTGTATGATACAGAAGATTAAGCAATTGCAATAATCAGTACATATTTTGTCTGTTGACATATTCACATTTTCTTCATTTTTATTTCAGTTCTTAGTGAATCTTTAGTCAGTTTTTAAAACAAGCAGCTGTCTGTAGTGTAATTTTTGTTGAACAAATAGCTTGTATTTTTATTTTCCAAAAGAATATACAATTTCATCTTTGAGTACATAAAAATTCGCCCATTCTGTCTGCTCTGATGGGATGCACTTCTGTAGTCTATTCCAGAACAACTGATAATGATAGATACCACTGAAACAGGAACAGAAGGTCAACTCTTTCTCTTGATGAATGGCTTTTGAGAATACAAGTTTGTCTTTCCTTACATGTGTGGTTATACGTAGTTCCAACTTCTCTTCGTATTTCTAAATGGCACTGTCTTCATACTTGTAATTCATTCTGTGAGGCAGGTGAAATGGGGTCTTCTACAGACTGGGAAGGAAAGGTTCTGGGTGTTCTTGGCTGTCCTTGCAGAAGTGAGTTGGTTCACTCTAACTTTACATTTTTATTTTCCTCTGACAACAACACAACATTTCACTGTTTATAATTCACAAAGATTATTTGATATGAATTCCATGGGGAGAGGTGTGAAAGTAAGGGAATACAGAAGGGAATAATCACAGTTATAAAGACAGCCATCCTTTAACACAGGTGTGGTTTTTTACAATGTTAACTTATCAAAATATCGTCTAGAAATATGTATTGTAATAGCACGAAGAAACTGCAATTACAGCAACAGTAATTATACTTTTTGTTCTTCAAAACTGTGCTTGTGGCAATTATAACTGAAACAGATGTTATCATGTATAAATAGCAAGTACATTTATTGTTCTCTTCATAAAAATAATTAATCCTCTTCATGTTTTGGAATTTTACTGTTTTTTTCAATTACTATTTATTTTTAAAAAACATCTATAAATTAGCCAGCAAAAGCAAAAATGTATGTTAGGCTACACTTCCATTTTTTTTTTCAGAAGAATGGACAAAATTAAGAGAAGAGGAAAAAATTAAGTCTCATTTCTACACACAGGATTCTTTACAGATGACTGTGCTTTTACTACAGGCAGCAAGCCTCTAACATTCAAAGTACATTTGTCCACCTTTAAAAACCGTCTTTCATTCAGATGATTTTCTGTTGGAGATGAAGGGAAAGAGTTTTGATTAACCTAAGCCAAGATATATTCTTCTTACTTTCTTTTCCATCCTGTCAGAAGCAGCTTCTCATGTGTGCTACATCACAAAACAAAGGGCTTTGGCAGACTAGTGCCTGCAGAACAAAGTTTCTCTGAAGATCAATTGGCGCCTGCAGTCTGAGTTTAAGCACCTGAGGTGTATGTGTAAAATGAGGTTTCCAGCTTGCTTGCTTACAACTTGCATCACAGAAAGACAGTGATTTAAGATGAATGGGATAACCAAATTCCAGTTTGGTCATATATATGCAAAAAATGCATACATATGGTCATATATAGGCAAAAGTTTCTTTGAATATCTTTTGCTCCCTATTAATAAAGAAATGCATCCACTACAAGAATACCACTGGGAAGACAGTGGTAAGAAGTCACAGAAATACCTGTACCAAACAGAGTAAAATTATAGGGGAATTAAACTAGTCTGTTGAATTAGTCACATAAAAGGCTAGTTGCTATTACTACCCTCAAAACCAGAAACTGGTGTAACGATGTAAGGTTTACTACATTTGATTTTTGTGTGAATCTAAGTTTCTGAACAGTGAAGAGCACATGTCACATCTCATATGTAAACCTTTTTAATAATCAGGATTTTAGAAGTTTTTCTGAGTGGTTTTAGACTGCAGAGTTCACCATCAAGAAAGGCATTCTCTGTGACACAGTAATTTTCAGTATACTGATGTAATTTTTGAGAAAATAGGTTGGATTTTTTGCTTTGCTGTGCTGATGCTTATATGCTTCTTTAAAGGCTTTACAGTTGTCTGGGTGTTTCTTTCAGGAAAAAAAAATTGGTCAAATAATTTCAAAAACAGATTCATCACTTTATAAGAAAATGTATCAAAACTGATTGGACTTTAATGACTTCAGTAACTCATGCACAACACAGATCATGTTGTTTTCCTTGATTTTCACTTCAAGTGCTCAATTTTTTTTTTTTCTCTGCACAGTGGTAAAAGGTTAAATTCTATTGAAACACTTGTTTAATGCCATTTAGCTCCATGCAAAAATTGGTTTAAATAATACTGTACAAAGACATGCAATGCTGATAGAGACGAACTATGTCCAACTCCTTACTCTGAAGTTCAGACGTGAAGCTTGTAAGTCAAAGTTCTTCCTCTACAGAGCAGAATCACTTTCCAAATATTTTAATTTGCCATTGTCTCTGTGTCTTGAAATAGTTACCTTCTGAGTTTAGTTTATTTCTGTGGGTAGATCTTTGTGGTTTTCAGCTGGATTCTCAGAGTTTCTATAAAGAGCTCTTTCCATTTCTGTTAGAATGGTGAGCAAATGAGGATGCTCACAGACTCACAAGATTGGGCACAGGTATGCTAGTGTCCAAAGTCATGCTGTGTTTTCTCTTACCTGCTCATATCAGATAAAAGCAATTTTTTACTTTGAATCTTTATTGTATGCTTTTTTCCTCATGCAATTTTTCTACAAAGAGGAAAAGAACACAGCAAGCGTCAACTTTTGTTTACAGTATTACATATGTAATAGATATATATAAATAGAAACGTTCCCTGTGAGAAACCACTGACTTTAATCAGGAGAGCAATATATTTATTTGGGCTCAGAACTCAGTTGTCTTGAAAAATCTCTGATGGTTTAAAAAAATCTTTTCAAAGGAAGAGGGGTCTCAGTGTCGAAAGATTCAATACCAAAATAATTTGTAAACAGCAAAACAAGAATTTTAAACTACAGTAAGATAAACAAGTGCACATAAACAAAGGGGAATAAACAAGCAACAAATTGTGAATTGTGATGCAAGGTTATTTTATTGTCTATGAGTGTTGTAGAATGGTTATTTTTTTACTTAATTGTAAAGTAGCACAGATGATTAGTTATTTTCAGTGCAGTGGCCTAGCTGAGAAATAATGACTATAATAATAGAACAAAAAAGGGGCAAATTAGACTGTGTGATCCCAGCAAATTCTGGCAGAGTAGTTGACACTGGTTAACAATGGAGACAATGGAGAGCGATGCAGTTAAAAAGGAGCAGCATTCAGATAGCCTGCCTGCCTCCTGAATGTGAGTGTATCAACTGGCAATTAATGTATATGGGTCTGAAAGAAAGCAAAAGAGGATGAGAAAAGCATTGTGAAATGGTCACAAATTAAAGAAATATTAAGAAAATTCATAGGTCCTTCGTTAAGGGAATAATCTTGCTGTGTGTTGAACTAAAGTTTCTGAGACTGTCTACACTCTCTGGGTCCTGTCAGGACGATATGCACTAAGCGCTTCTTGAGTACTGCAGTGCGTCCCACAGCACCCTGTCCCTCAGATGTCCTGTGAGGAACAGAAAAAGATCTTCTATTGGCTCCTCTGATCTGGACAAGTCTGGGTGATCCATGATGCAGACCTATCCCATAATGCACGTGCAATATCGGTGTTAAAATCAGTTTCTTCCCATTTTCTGGACAGTTTCTACCTTGGAATCTCTTTCAATAGGGTGTTTCATATCTACCAGTGACATCTGTTCTCTGACATGCATGGTCCAGCAGCTGTAGTTTCCCAAGGAGAATTATTGCTCAAATATTTTCTATAATAAATTACTGTAAAAGAGGTTTAGCATAAATCCATTGATGAAAGGAAAGCCAACTCCTCTCAAGGCTACCTAGATCTTTAATGGGACACTGATACAGTTTCTGTCCTTTCTGACAAGGCCTGAAGTCTCTTCTGGATGGGGAGGAGGTTCAGGCTTAAACCACTTAAATATCCCAGAGCCAGTCCTTGATTCCAGAGGACCAAAAGCTTCTTCTGTGAGTCACGATGTCTGTTTCCTTCATAGGTTTGACAGATTTGTCAAATGTAAAATGAGAATTTGAGGAAAAATAGTATGTATGTCTGGACTCAAAACTGTCTGAATCCATTTGCTTAAAACTGATAATTTTAAGGAGGAAGACGACCATCAGCAGGATTTGAAAGCAATCAGAGAACTAGAAGGCTTTTGATACAAAGAAGGAATTAGCCTGATAAGAAGAATAAAAACAGCATAAAAATTCATAATGGGAGAAAGAGACCTTGGAATGGAAAGGACAGGAGTGAAGCCTGGTTTGGCACTGCCAGAAGTTGCTCCGCAGCATCACAGCCCCTTCCCAGGCCAGAGGGAGCATCCCTCCTGCCCAAAGCCGTGAGGACCCTGCCCCAGCAAGTGGCTTCTCCCTGTAGTGTAGGGACAGCAAGTGGACACACAGAGCTGTGGCTCCCACATCTGCCACGGGAGGGATGTGCAAGCAGTCCAGCCCCACTTCCAGGAGAAGCCCTACTTCCTCTCTGCTAGAGAGGAGATATGCTTATAACGATGTGCATGTGTGTCTGTATATGCAGGCATGTGTGTTTTGGTGTGATCAGAAACTTTGAGGATAAATTTGGGACAGTATAAAAGTGTTTATAAAAGTCTTGGTGTTTAACATCCTGCCTCTAGTATTGCAGCTATTCTGTTTCATTACCACCATTGATCCTGTAAGTATAGGTCACTGATTTTTGGATGACTGCACGTTGTTGATACACCAAGAAAGTGTTTAAATCCCAGTCAGATTTAAATTATGTGAACTGAGAAGTTTCTTCTTTTGACAAATTCTGACCTGAAGTGGACTGTGAAAACTCATTTAATGATATCACAAAGGTCCGTTTTTGAAAGAAAATAAGAATCATGAACTAAAAAAAATTACAATCTATATTAAAAATTGTGATGTTTGCTTTATGAACTGTTTTGTTAAAAATATCAAAGAATATCATATAAGCAAACTGGTTAAGAAAGCAAAGTAGGATATCATCATCATAACTTATCACTGATCAGTATAGTTTTTCCTATTGACCGTAGCTTTTCCTATTGTGCAACTGCTGAAAACTACATAGCATAAAGTCATGACTCAGCACATTGTTCATGAATGTATGAGTTTCTCTGCATGCTGATAACCTGAAATACCTGGGCCTGTCTCTATCTTTGTTAGTGATGATAACTCTAGGGAATCTCATTTACATCAAGGTCTATTTTTCCTCATCTGTATCTAGGGAAAAATTCTTAAAACAACTTTAGTATTTTTTAATGAGTTGCTGCAAAGAGAATCTGTATTTTACATTACTTTTCAGCCTATCTTTAGAGCTTACTTATTCATTTTGCTTTATAGCAGCAAGTAGTACACTCACCAAGTGCTAAAAATCTTTAAAGCTAAGAATAATTGCCAGATGTTCCTGATAGCTCGTTATCACCACCTTCAGCATTTCTTTCTTTCCCTCACTTTAATTACACTGTGATAAATTTCCAGGAGGCTTTCACTAAATAGAACCTAGGTTACACTTGAATAAGCCAAGATGACAATATTATTAATCGCTTAAGTTGATCATTATAATATATACTTGTCCTGCAGAGTGATCTGCACTTCACCAGTTATATTAATTAATATGCCATAGAGGTTTGACATGTTTTAGAAAGATAGTCCCAAATCAAAAAAAAAAAAAAAAAAAGAAACAAGATAAAATACATTTCTTAAAGTACTACTTTTGATTGAGTTTTCCTGGGAGCCTTAACACTTTTAAGTCAATTAAGCCCATGAGAAAGTTTAGCTGTTCAAAACTGTTCCCTGAATCTTTCTTTCAGATTTTCTATCTTGTTTTAAGGTGCTAGCTACAGCAGCTAATAGACGTAATTGCAACTGAATGACAATAGAGAAACATTTGTAGATATGCAGGGATTGACAAAGCCTCAGCTCTGTATGCTGACAAAATAATTATGAGTGACATGATGTTTAAGATGCCAAAGGGAATGCCCAGTCCTCTTATCCTCTGACCTCTTTTAGCTATATATGTACTGAAAAGACTGATAAACTGTATTTACAGTATTTGGTCCATGTTTAATATTGATGGTGAACCTGCACACCACCAGTCTTTCTCCCAGGACCCCAAAACACAACCGTTCCCCCATATTACCAATTTATTTATTATTCCCAACAAAGAATATGTACAACCAAAATCCCTTATCTTCTGATGGTTTTTGATGAAGTTTTCAATTAAAAGATTAGCCAAAGTGATAAAAGACATGCTACATAATGGGCTTTCAAAATATTTATTGAGATAATTTTTCAAGTCCTACCATAAATCATCATAATCTAATTCAGTTACACTTAAATATTAATGCTGAAATGGAGCATTGTGAAAACACCAGGAATGTTAATCTTCTCAAATAATTCATGACCAAATGAACTATTATATATCAAACACAAGCAAATAACAGATCAAATAAGACATACTAGTAGGTAAATGGTTTCTTTGCATCTGTTGAAATAAAAAACGGCAACTGCAATCAGAAATTTAGCAAAAAGATTTTTTGTCAAAAGAACAGTAGAAGACAAATTAGAGAGTGAGCAGTTAGAGAAAAGGTAGAGATATTCAAGTTGGCAGACTCTGATTAAATTCTCCCCGGAGCACAGAAGGAACAAGCTGATGCAGTGTCCGAACTGTTAGCGATTAACACTGAGAGTTCTTGGAATAGGAGGAAGGTCCCAGAGGTCTGGAGAAAGGCAAATATAGTACTTACATTAAAAAGGACAGAAAAGCCCAGGGTCAGTAGAATTACAGACCACTGAGTCCGAGTGTGTTTCCAGAAAAAAATACCGAAATAAATTATAAGCTTATAGAGAACAAAGAATGGTGGCAGTGGAGGAAAGAGCTCAAATTGGTGTATTTAGACCAAATAGAAGAAAACCATTTAATTGATTTCTTTGACAGAATTACTATGCTATTTGATAAAGAATAATCAGTAGAGGGGTTATATCAGCACTTCAGAAAGGCTGTTGACATTGTAATATATGGTAATGTCTTGAACAAATAAAGGGAAAAATGGCTGAAATTGCCAGAGAAGATATGTAATTGTATGAAAAATCCCATTCAAACGTTAGTTACATGTAGCTTGCAATCAAGCAGGAGAAACTAGATTTTGAAAGGTTTACTGAAGGGTTGGTCTCCACATATTTTTGTTGCTGAGCAGGTTGACTGAATAGACAACACATATATTGCTTCTGCTGTTGTTATTGAATTCCAAACATTCTGGAGGACAGCATCCAAATCCAAAATCACCTTAACTAGTTGCAGAAAATATTCAAAATCAACAATATGAAATTTAGTAAGCAACAGTACAAAATAATAAACTGTAGAAGTTTATAGTTAAAATGACATATAAAATGTAGATTTGACTGGGGGAAAATAAGATGATGTTGGACTTAGAATGGATTGCAAACTGGATGTGAGACAAGTGGGTGCAAGACAAGATGTTGGAAAAAAGCAAATCTTAATCTGGAGTGTAATCCATAGGAGTATTGAATGAAGAGCATAGAGACAGTATGTTTTTCTGTTCCGTTTGTCTCAAATAAGGCTTCTAAGGGCATACTGCATCTGCTTTAGGTCACAGCATTTTTAGAAGTACAACTGGTGGAAGTCCACAAAAGAGGAACAACCCAAAAGAAAATGTTTAAAAAATAAGACCTCTTGGAAAGCTTGAAGGAATATAATTTGGCTTGAAAAAAGAAAAAAAAAAAAGGAAAAGGAATAAGGGTTGTGGTTAAAAAGGGGATTATGGTAAGTTATTTAAGATATCTTTTCAGGGAAGGACAAGAATAAAACAGATCAGAAAAAAAGAAACTAGATTAGATATTAGGAAAAAAAAGTGTGGTTTTTGTTTTTGTTTTTTTAATGCAACAGATGTCAAAACAACAGAAAAGGAAACTTAGAGAATGTCTAGATTTAGGGGGTTTTGGTAAGTTCAGCAAATATCTATTAGTCGTTGCCTAAAGCATACCAGATCACTCTGTTCTTAAAAAAAAAAAAGAGGGCTCTAAACCATCCTTTGATATATTGGCTTTCTTTTCTACACCTGATGCTGCCATTTTAATCTTGACATTTTGGAAAATACCAAGTTGTTTCCAGTGACTTCAAGATTTATTTAATCTATTCTTCAAATCTTGTACATTTTAGTGATCAAAAGTCCATGTGAGTTGATAGTACTTTATTTCAGCATCATTAGTAACACTCCAAATATGTTTTTATCCTCTGGATAAACTCTAAGAAAGGCATGAATCTTGAGGTCAGCTTCAGTCATAGAATATAGAAAAAATTGTTGATGAAATTATCTAGGCTGTTGAGCTTAGTACATTAACAGTGCCTGATTTATTGGTTTGTTTGTCAGTCTCCATATTTTATCTCTATCACATATTTGTGGGATATGCAGAAAAAAGCCCTGGAGGGAAGAGGGGCTCAAGAAAGTTGGTTAATACTAAAGGATCACCTCCTCCAAGCTCAGGGGTGAGGCATCCCAGCTAAGAGGAAGTCAGGCAAAAATGCCAGGAGGCCTGCATGGATGAACAAGGAGTTGCTGGACAAACTCCAGTGGGAAGCCTACAGAGGGTGGAAGCAAAGGCAGGTAGACTGGGAGAAATATAGAGAAATTGTCCATGCATCCAAGGATCAGGTTAGGAAAGCTAAAGTCCTGACAGAATTAAATCTGGCCAGGGACATAAAGGACAACAAGAAAAGCTTCTATAGGTATGTAGGTGACAAAAGGAAGACTAGGGTAACTGTGATCCTCTCCAGAAGTAAACAAGAGATCTGGTCTGCCCAGGACAAGGCTGAGGTACTCAACAACGTTTTTGCCACAGTCTTCACCAGCAAGTACTCTAGCTACACTGCCCAAGTGGCAGAAGGCAAAGGCAAAGACTGGGAGAATGAGGAACCACCAAGTGTAGCATAAGACCAGGTTCTCTAAGTTAGAGAGACGTGGATTTGATGGATGGGCTACTCTGTGGATAAGGAATTGGCTGAATGGTCACAAAGAGTTGCAGTCAATGGCTTGATATCGAAGTGGCAACCAGTGAGGAGTGGTATTCCTCAGAGGTCAGTATTGGGACCAGAACTGTTTAATATCTTTGTCAGTGACAGAAACAGTGGGATCGAGTGCATCCTCAGCAAGTTTGCTGATTACACCAAGCTTTGCAGTGCGGTTGACACATGGGAGGGCAGATTTGCCATCCAGAGGGACCTTGACAGGTTTGAGACGTGGACCCATGCCAGTCTCATGAAGTTCAAGAAGACGAAGTTCAGGGTCCTGCACATGGGTTTGGGCAATGCCAAGCACAAATACAGACTAGTTTGAAAATGGATTGAGAGCAGCCCTGAGGATAAGGTCTTGGGGGTGTTGGTGCATGAGAAGAAATGTGCGCTCACAACCCAAAGACCAAATGCATCCTGGGCTGTATCAAAAGAAGCATGGTCAGCAGATCCAGAGAAGTTATTCTGCCCCTCTATTCTGTTTTAGTGAGACCCCACCTGGAGTACTGCGGCCAGCTCTGGGGTCCTCAGCACAAGAAGGTCATGGACCTGTTGGAATGGGTCCAGTGGAGGGGCACAAAGATGATCAGAGTGCTGGAGCACCTCTCCTATGAAGACTGGATGAGAGAATTTGGGTTGTTGCCTGGAGAAGAGAACGCTCTCGGACGACATTATAGGAGCCTTCCAGTGTCTGAAGGGGGCTTACAAGAGAGATGATGAGGGACTCTTTATGAAGGAGTGTAGTGATAGGGCTTTTAAACTGAAAGAGGGTATATTTTGACTAGATATTAGGAAGAAATTCTTTCCTGTGAGGGTGGTAAGACACTGGAACAAGTTACACAGAGAAGTTGGGGATGCCCTATCTCTGGAAATGTTCAAGGCCAGGCTTGATGGGTTTTTGAGCAACTTGGTCTAGTGGAAGGTGTCCCTGACTATGGCAAGGGGGTTTGGAACTAGGTGATCTTCAGGGTTCCTTACAACTCTAACCATTCAATGATTCTATGATTTTTCTAGAAAATTAAAACAAAGATTTAATGACTGTGGACCATTTGTTCACTTGTACAAGCAAGGAATTGATGTTTATTTCTGGAATATGATCCACAAAATGGTAAACCCTTGAAATCTTAAGATAATTCTCAGTCTAAAAATTCTTTTTTAGCCTTTCTCAGGATTTTTAATATCTAAAGCCTCATTCTACTTGACCACAAACAGAAACTAACTTTACTCGTCTACTATATTTTCACATAAATAACAACTTCCAGGAGGTAATATAGACATATATCTTTTGATTCCAATGTGTATGTATGTATATATACACTCATTCGTAGTGATTAAAGGTAAAGATTCAAAGATGAAGATTCATTAATCAAAGTTGATTTATAGGGCAGTGGAAAATTAATTCTATATATCAGTGGAAAATTAATTCTATATGCATCTGTAATAGTACTTTCTGCACTTTTGCTTAACAGTGTGTTAATACTGTAGTTCTTCCATGAAAATATATTTGATTGAACAGAGCATGTCAGAAAAATGCAGATTTGATTCTGTGAATGTGAAAAAGTAAAAAGACAATTTATTTACCATAAGATGCAAATTTGTAAGTTCATTAATTTCTAAAACTGTGTTTCAGAGAGTTAAAATTAAGCAGAGCACTACAGACTCCACATGCAATCCAGGGCAGATCACTAAGCCCTGGCCTGAGGTTTAGCTAAGTGAACTGATCATGAGAAACTGCTGGACTCGGAGTAAGAAAGTGCTATGAGTCTCACTGTGACAAGTGGTTAAGGGTCTCACCGTGAGAAATGGTTGGATTTCATAGATGGTTAAGGAGGAGTGAGGTGAGAGACAGACAAACCCCACAGTTAATGAGAGAATTGGAGACCTCTTTGGGAGGGAAATCCTTCAACACCAGTGTGGCCTTGGTAACCATAACCTGCAAGGTTGGCTTGATTGTCTAGGTTTCTGTATCACTCATATTTTATGAGGCTAGAATGCCGCTTACATGCATGCATGTGTCTTTTTTGCTATCAAACTTTTAGCTGGACTAGCCAGCAGGTCAGAGCAGGAACTCAGAAAGACCCCAGGTCTGAGCCAGGGTGGTGAACTGTGCAAGGTTATGAAAACACTTGGAGTATGTGGTAATATTCCAGTTGTCTGTGAATGTGACTGTGTCTGTGAAGCAAAAGATTTAGGGTTTGTGTGTTCTTCAGTAAGTGAACCTAAACCCTGATCTGACAGAGAAGAGGA
Organism: Rhinoptilus africanus; assembly: GCA_013400135.1. Classification (NCBI taxonomy): domain Eukaryota; kingdom Metazoa; phylum Chordata; class Aves; order Charadriiformes; family Glareolidae; genus Rhinoptilus; species Rhinoptilus africanus. The sequence goes on from VXBO01002029.1 coordinate 93,961, forward strand.
ATGGGTCTGTGCTGCCTGTCGGACATGTTTCCACGGTGCCAGTAAAGGCACTGCTTTCTATTTGTGTTGGTTTCTATGGCAGGTCATGTTTGCACCATGTGTGGATGGGTGGATGAGCACCTACCAGAAATACACACCACCACTGGCTGGAGTTAAGAGCCACAGTAGTCTGGCTCTATCACATTGGGTCTTCACGCACCTTGTGGTCCAAGACAAAGATGACTTTAGTGGACCAGGAAGGATAATTTTCCTTTGTCAAAAAGCCCATTAAAAGCTCCTTCTTTTTGGTTGTTTGAGCTATTGTATAATTTTCTTACAAGAAAATAATTCTTTTAATAAAGAATACTCATATGAGAAGCTTTTTCCACACTTTTAGAAAAGGCAAGGCTATGCAGGAGGTATAATCTGTGGTATCAAGTGTGCGCTGCCTGCAGGCTCCCCTGTTACAGTGAGCTGGTGTCATGGAAGTGTAAGACCAATAAGAGATGTTAAAAAAAAATCAGGTTTTAATGGTATCACCAAAACCAGAGCAAAACATTAAAAATTAACAAGGAATTTATGCTACAAACATTTAGGCAGACATAACTTTTACAGGTTCAAGATGTCAGTTGGGAGCTGTTATTACACTGCGGGTATTGACTCTAAGCTGAGAATGATGCTACAAAACGTGCAAAATACTCACCTAAAAAGTGAGGACACCCAGTCCCTGGGAAAGTTACTCTGAGCTGACATCTGAACCCAAAGTGAAGGCTTCCGATGACAGACCTGCTGCTCCAAGGAGAATCACTCAAAAGGGGTTCTGCAGTGTGAACCCCATTTTATAGCCTGGTAGGATCTGAACTGTGGTCATCTACTGGTCATGGTCACGTAGCTTTCGTTTGTCAAGGTGTCTCCAAGGTGGGCTCATTGGCTGAGGAGGTCTATAGGGCTCAGGTATCTGATATATGCGACTGGGGGTTGTTTGCATAGGTGACCAGCAGCTCACATGCTTTCTGCCAAATGAGCCACCATGCCCACACCATTAGACCTGTGCAGGTGGTGATGGGATGTGTGCTTCTGCCACAGCTGGCTGAGCTTGTCCTGCAGCCACAGGGGTTATGCCACACATCACAGACTGAAAGTCAGGCTGGACATGCAGCACAGTCTGGTACAGCACAGGCCTGGATTGTTATGTGGATCACTGACTCCTTGGTGTGCAGTGATCTCCCAGTCAGGGTCATCTCATCCCACCCTTTGACCCACATACAGTTTACCTTTCTCAAAGATTTTATAAATTACAGATTGTACTAGTAACATGTGGGCTTTTCAAGCCCTGAGTACAAGGCCCAATAGAGCAGACATGGCCTGTTCGAGATCACTAACTCCTTGAATAAAATTTCGTCTGTGCAGCTCCCAATAAAATGTTTAGCATGTGTGTAAATGTGTTTGATGTTAGCCTTAACTTCTCATATATTTCATAGAATAGAATTCTATAATCGTTTATGTTGGAAAAGATCACTACGATTGAGTTCAACTGTAAACCTAAAACTGCCAATTCCACCACTAAACCATGTCCATAAGCACCACATCTACCCTTCTTTTCAGTACTTACTCCACCACTTCCCTGGGCAGTCTGTTCCAGTGCTCGGTAACACTTTCAGTGAAGATGTTTTTCCTGATATCCAATCTAAACCTCCCCTGTCACAACTTGAGGCCATTTCCTCTTGTCCTATTGCATATTACTTGGGAGAAGAAACTGACACCCACCTCCCTACAACCTCCTTTGAGGTAGCTGTAGAGAGGGATAAGATCTCCCCTCAGCTGCCTTTTCTCCAGACTAAACAAGCCCAGTTCCCTCAGTGGATCCTCATAAAACTTATGCTCTAGACCCTTCACCAGCTTCGTTGCTCTTCTTCAGATGCAGTATCCCATAACAATATCCCACAACTATATTCCCAATACTCCTAAAGAGCATTGCCAACCTGCTGGAAAAATAGCTTCTGTGCAATTTAAATTAATATTCATGGATTATATCTACAAGAACATTTCACTTGAGATGGTTTTTCAGAATATATTCTTTTTCTGACTATATCCTACTGCTTTCATGCACTTTGCAACAGGTATACTTTCTGACACTCTGGTGCAACTTATATTGACTTCACAGTTGTTCAGAATTCTTCTTTTTCAATTGTCAGGTACAAAAAAGACAATGCCACAATGAGACATCCACAAAACAATTGCCAAAATTAAAGTCTTTGCTTATTTCTATAGCAGTTCTAAAAGCCCTTTCTAGAGCTATAAATGACAAATATAAGGGATTAAGGAACTTGTGAATATTTCCATCAGTAATACAGTAACACATTTTTTGCCAGCTTCCTGTAATAGGCTAGACTATGCAGCCATGATCAAAAGGCAATCCAATGATTCTTTTCTGGGATGTTTTGGGTGCTCTGGAAATTGACACTGATTAAAAAGCATGCTTGAATAACTCTGGACATCCAGATGAACAATTTTGGGAGCAGAATTTCAAATAGGTTTTATTAGTTCTATTGCCAAACCTTGATCAGACTGTGCTTTGGGTAAATAATCAAATACAATAAAATTTTACATTCTTTGGTACTGAAAGTAAAAGCTACTTTTTTAAATGGAACTGATAGGCATTACATACACCAAGTACAAATAGATAAAAGATTTACTGTGTGCAAGACAGTAATAAATGTCTGACATGATTGTTGAGGTGCTGAGCATTTTTGTTACATATCCAATTCTAAAAAAGCCCATAGAGTAAAATGTTAATTTCTAAAGAAATCTTTATTAGGTGAAGAGTGAGAGTATGCATGCAATGCCCATAGTAGAGTCTGCTGGTGTTCAGAAGAATATGTGGAAAATAATTTATTTCTATTGATGTAATTATTTTTCTAAGTTGGGGGATGAAGAAGCCAATTGCCATGGTTTAAACCTAGCCAGCAACTAGGACCACACAGCCATGTGCTTGCCCCAACCCCTTCCCCCAACTCCCCCGACCCATCCGCCAACAGAGTAGGGAGAAGAGAAAAGAGACAAGAGACAAAAGAGATTAAAGAGAGAGAAGAAGGGGAAAGGGAAAAAAAATCATGGGTTGAGATAAAGACAACATAATAGAACAGTGACAGAAGAGGAAAATAACAATAATAATAACAACAATAACAATGCTAAAAGAATATACAAAATAAAGTGATATAACACAAGTTGCTCTCACCACGCAATCGATTGCTGAGCCTGTCCCACGCAGCAACAGTGGATTCCTGCCCCCTGGCCAACCCCTGTTTATATACCGAGCATCACATCTATGATATGGAATATACCTTTGGCCAGCTTGTTCTGTCTATGCTCTCTCTCAGCTTCTATGAGAAGCTGAAAAAGTCTTTGAGTAGTGTAAACAATATGTGTTATTGGCATTCTTCTCATACTAAATCCAAAACACAGCAGCTACTGGAAAGAAAATTAACCCTATCCCAGCTGAAACCAGCAAATCAGAGAGCAACAACAAAAAATGAAATATATATGGCAAAGGTAGGAATGAAAGGAACTGAAATATTTATTCCTTACAGCAAATTTCCATCAGAAAGTGCAACTTGAGAAGGGAATGTATTTATATGGTTCATATAACCCAATTATGTCAGAAGTTACATCAATAAAGACAACAATATCAGGAATGAAGTCACTATTTCTGTTCAACATAAGACAGAAAATTTTGTCTATTGAGAAATTTGCATTTTCATACTAACTGCAACATATGGTACTGTAGCTATAAAGCTATTTAAATATGCTCACACTGTCAGCTGAAAGAGATTGACAGTGATTTAATTTAAAGAGTTGTCATCGTATTCCAACAAACTTTAAAAAAAATTAACTTTCCTGACAAAAAAAAAGCCCTTGAACACTACTACATAGATCTACTTCATAGACAATATTATACATTTCTCACTATAATTTACTGAATTGTTTTATAGAAGTTTGTTTTCTATTTACAAACATTCTTCCTCCTGAATGATTCACTTAGTGATGTCACAACTCACTGTGGTATCATAATTGTTTCCATGGAGATGGCCTGTGATATCTCCAGCACAGACATTTAAGGAAAATGACTCAGGAGGAAAATGCCTATGGATCATTGATATATATACTCATAAGAGAGATTAGATCAGAGCCGTAGCAGATGCAAATCAAAAATAGTGGGTACAAAAGTTATCACTTTCTACAGGAAGAGTATCACTTAGCATTGTGCCTGCTGCTGTCAGTTTACTCCGATCTCAGAATTGAAGACTTAAGAAACATACCCAAGAGTCATAATTGTGATAGCTTTCTGAAGATCTTGAATCTATTTCAAATTTATTAATCCAGTCACTGTACTTCTCAGTCTAGCACAAAGGTTGTACATCTACAGTTCAGAGCTACTGCATGCTAGAGTAACACCTGAAATAAAGGATAGATCCCTAAGTAACTGTGAGGACAGAAAGGGTATCTGCAGATGAACAAAGATCAAAGAGTTCCTTGGAGGGAGCAGCCATAACCAATTAACTTATTGTTTTTTTCCAAAATAATAGTATTTAAGCCCCATTGGAAATTAAAATTCTATTCTAAATGACAGTCTTGTGTCAGAGCATTTGCCCTCTTAGTTGATCCTGCTTTTGCTAAAAACAACTGTACACCCAAGAACAGTAGACACCCTATGCCACAGCTGTAAATTTATTTTGATGCTACTCTTACTTCCCATGTGCTTTCTTTAGTGTTCCAGGGTTTTAATATATTATAATACAAATTAAAATACAAGCTTAGTATTTTTAAACATCTAATAGAAAACTTATACTCACTGCAAGTCAAAAATCTTTCTCTTAATTTTCTCTTCTCTTTACTGAAGTGAAAATGTGCCAGCCAAACCATATTTAGATTAAAAACTACCTGAAGCCCTAAACAGTCCTGAACATGATTGGTAAGTGATATCCCCTGTTTTTATATCCTTATTGTCCTTACTGTATCTGATGAATTGTCCTGTTGATGGAGGGAGAGTGAAAGAACAGCTTGGTGGGCACCTGGGAGACAGCCATGGTCAACCCACCACAGGGATTTCACATTATTACAGACAAGACTCTGTCTCTTTTATGATTTTCAGATCTATTCAGGAAATTCTCAGTCCTCAGAAGGACTGTCTGTCCTTCACTGTCTGTTCTCCTAGTCAAATAGTGAAAATTACATTACAATATGAAAAATTAAACTTTTAAAGTTTTTTACTAAGAAGAGAATACTGCAGGGACACCTTATTGAGGCCTTTCAATATATAAAGGGGGCTTCTTAGAAAGATGGAGAAAGACTTTTTACCAGGGCCTGTAGTAACAGGCAGGATAAGAGGCAACAGTTTTAAACTGAGAGCGGGCATGTTTAGATTGGACATAAGGAAGAATTTTTTATGATGAAGGTAATAAGACACCGGAACAGGTTGTTCAGGGAAGCTGTGGATGTGCCACAGATTCATAGAATACTTTGGGATGGAAGGGACCTTTAAAGGTGATCTAGTCCAACCGCCCTGCAATGAGCAGGGACATCTTCAACCAGATCAGGCTGCTCAGAGCCCTGTCCAACCTGACCTTGAATGTTTCCAGGGATGGGGCATCTACCACCTCTCTGGGAAACCTTTGCCTTTTTTCCACCATCTTCTTTATATCTAGTCTAAATCTACCTTCTTTAAGGTCAGGATGGACAGGGCTTTTACTAGCCGGCTGAATATGAGCCAGCAGTGTGCCCGGGTGGCCAAGAAGGCCAACAGCATCCTGGCCTGTATCAGGAATAGTGTGGTGAGCCGGACTAGGGAAGTGATCATCCCCCTGTACTTGGCACNAAAGATGTCCCTATCCATGGCATCTGAGTTCGACTAGATGGTCTTTAAAGGTGCCTTCCAACTCAAATTATTCTGTGTTTCTGTGTTTCTATGATTAAGGATAATACCTTGTTCATGAAAAAACATAAATAGAAGAATGTCTAAATTTGATACATAGTTAAACAGATGAATGTCAGCACATCTGCAATTGCAGTATTATCTGACCGTATTTTTTCTTTTAAATTCAATGCATCATGCAGAATTTTTTTCTTAAAAAATGAAAAAGAAAACGTGCATAAAAGTTTTTCTTTAAACAGATGGCAACTTACATTACATAGCTTAAGACTGCTTATGCATGTTACTACATACTACCCATATCAAACCTCCCCCTGAGCCCAGGGGAACAAAGCAGTTGGAAGAATATAAAATATGGTTGGCGTAAATATGCGTCACATTGGGTTCTACAAGAAAAACAAATGCAGGAATCTATCAGGAACAGCACATAAAAATTAAAAAATATCTTTTAAAATAATCAAAAGCTCTCATTATAAAAAATAAAGACCATTTCTAAAATGTTATTATCTTAAAAATCTATAAAATCAAGTGGGTCTGTCCAAACGATTTCTATCATATTTAGTTCTTCTCCTTAAAAGCCTTTTAATCTTACAGGAACTCACTCTTCCAATTCTGAATAGAGAAAAGTGTCTTCCATGAACATTTATTAATAAATCAAAGTTAACGGACTGCCTAATGTTTTGCCTAGTCTGATTCTCCTACCAATCAGCAGCCTAGTTTTACATAGCCAGGAAAACAACAGAAAGTAAATCATATTTTATTGCTTTATCTAATAAAATTTTAATCATCCTGCCAATATCAGAAGTGTGGAAAAAATGGATATATGTAATTTATTATACAATAGTTATAAATTCAAGTAAGGTAAAGTCCATAGATCCCACGCTGAGAATTACAAAACAAAATGGACATATGCATAAAATGAAAGGGATGCAGTAGACAATATGAAAGCATTATTTCCATTGAAATGCTATTTTTATACTATCAGAAAATAGAAGGTCTCTGAATAGATTATTAAATTATTTTAGCGGAAACTGAATCACCTCCAACCCTCTCCACCTCAAAAATGACCAATAAAATTACTATGTTCATGGAGTTTCTCAGTTTTGCTGTCAGTTATGGCTGGGTAAAGACAATAGTCATCTGATAAGTTTCCAGAATTCTTAGACTCAAATGGTATTTTAGGAGATTGGACCCCTGTTGTATAACTGAACATGTATTTTAATGAAATAGCTGTGCAGAAATCACAGACCAAGCAGTACAGCTCAATTGACTTGAACAGAGGCAAAGTCCCCAGAGAAGACAAATGTTATGTACAATATTTACAGTGGAAGCATGTGATATTCTTTGCTCTCTTGCACTGAACTAACATCCTCAGTATAGACAAGTACAGAGACCAATAACAATAAGGGTGACACCTTAGATATGACAATTATTCAATGGCAAAAGCACTGAAGTGAATAGAGTTCTACACTGCAATATTATGAATTACCGTTGTACTGATATTTCACGGATGTTCCATCCTCAGTGACAGGAAATTATATTTTAATTCTAACCTATGCCATTGACATTATATTATAAGAATTAAATAAAAAAAGAATTTAAATTTATGTACTTTACCTCCATTGCCAATAGAATATTGCAGCATCTTCTTTATTGTTCCTTTTTTTTTTTTTCCAAATCCCGTAGTAAGACTGACACAATATGTGAAACCATCTACATTCTTACTAAATTGTTATCATTTGGGGTGAAGCTTATTCCATGGCACTTTAATCACTTTAAACACACATATAATTTAACATAATCTCATGAAGCATTTCTAGAGTTACTAGAGATTACTAGAGGTACCTGAACATGCATGCTGCTACATCTCAAGCCAAACTTCGATTTGATTCTGGTATCTACTGGAATCTTGATACTACTTGTACCTTTGGTCACTGCCAGAGTCTTGTGCTTTCAAACAGTTCTATACTCTCATACCATATCCAGGCCATGCAACAGACGTCAGGCGGCCAGGAGGGTTAGGGTTCACGGTCAGTATTTGTGCCATTATCTGCTGGAGACAACCACCTTCTGATGCCCTTGACTCTAGTGAGAACACAGATATGCCAATTAAGATTTATTTCTGATATTTAGATGGAGAGAGTTGACTGAGATACAGTCTTTTAAACATTAAATATATATTCTTATTCCTGAGAAACTAAAAAAATAGTCCAAAGTCTCGGACTATATTTCTAGGTTTCCAGCAAAGTAAACAAAATATCCAGCTGAGCACTTGTCTAAACTGGGGAAAAAGTTGGAAAGCAGAAGCCATAGAAATGCTCCCTAACTTTAGGCTTTCCATTGACAGATATTTAGTTGTAAGTGACACATTTTGAAACATGGTATTTACTTTAAAGCATTCAATGAGATGTTGTGAATTGCACATATAGGAGAGAAATTGCTATGTTTCATCCTCTCAACATACAAATTATGCTACTTACGCTCATACTGATTTGACAGTGTGCAACTTGGTGTGACTGCTGCTACTGTAATAAAAGCTGAGTAACTTTTTTTCAGGGAACAGTTTACTATAGAAAATTGGAGAGGAGAGTAGATTGCTGATGAACATGTGAAATCAGAGGTTGAATAATCTCACTCAAAAATGTTTTAACAGAAAGCAAGCATCCATAACACTATAGTATTTATTGTAGTTAAAAGACACTTTCATTTACAAAACTTTGATCAAAATGGGTTACGGGCTTGACCTCCACTTTTCAGAAATACATAAAGTAAATTCTGGTTTGTCTTTAATCCCTTTTATTTTTATTTTTTTTTTTATTTCATACATGATCAAGAGAAATAGACCAAAAAAGATTTTAGTATCCAATTAAGCATATATTTTTTACCTGTTTGTATAACTTCTCTATTTTTCAAACAAAATAAACAAGAAAATTTAAAAGCTCCAGATAATTCTTTTTCAGATTATCCAAAGCTTTATTTTTTCAGTACAACAAATAATTTTAAAAAATCTCCAAAGCAGTCATCATTATAGAAATTAATACTGAGTATGTCTCAGTGTGCAGGTACTGATCTAGCATAGTAATTAGAACTATGCATCGTTGTCTGTCCAGTTAAAAGAAAGAAGGTCAGGGAGCAGTCCTGACCGTGAAGCCAGATGGCCTCTGTTGGCTTACATCTGTTTGCTAAGGACTACACCCTTATAGACCACACTGGCTGTGTCCACCCTGGTGTACTTTAGCTACCATTTGTGCCCTTATCTCAGGCTCATTAAAGTAGAAGAACTACTGTAATAATCTGTATCAGTACAATGACAAAATTCTGGTAGATATGTTCATTTGGAATAAAAATACGTTAGAATACAAAAGAGCAGTTAAGAGAATAAGCAGGATTCCATTTATAAACTTAAGTCAAATATATTGAAATGCTTTGCAAGGGAAAGAAATACCCATATTACTGCAGGGGAACTGAATGCCTAGAGGAAGGCCTGTGGCAATGATGGAAATAATTTTTCTGCTATGAGGAACACCGGAGAACTTACTGTTAGGATAATTTCCTCAAATGAACTTGTTGCAGGCAACATATTAAACTTGTTTTAATCTGATTCTGTATCCATTACAGAAAAGTAAACAACAAATAGTCTACTATTTCAGTTTTTATTCCAGAATTCAAATAATTCCTAAATAATAATTCTAAGATGCACCAGCATTTGTGTCACCTCTGCATTTGGCCTTGGGTCTACACTCCAATCTTCCATTGCTTATTGTTCTAAGGGATTTTTCTTTCAAGGTGTCATTCCCTGACAATCAAATCTTTGATGATTTTGCCCACAAGTTGTACAGATAATGAGGATTAGAGTTACATGAGTATTTGCTCTGAAGACTGCTTCCAACTTCACAAATTCCATATCTAAAAATTAGATTGGAGTTCTTGGAGTAGACACCAAGTCGAGGGGGCCAAGGGTGTTTGGGATGAGCACTCCTCTTTCACAGCTGTTCTGTAACGCTACTTTTTTGTAGGCGATCTTCTTTACTGCTTTCCCTGTCTACTATGAAGGATGCTGGAGTATCTGCCATCACAGTATGAACCTCATTTTACAAAGAATCTCTTCAAATAAACCAGTGGAGGAAATGCATAAAGATTATCTTTTCCAACATCACTGTTTTTTAGGTGCTGTTGATTGTGACTATATTTTTTCAGAGCCTGTTTATGTGGCTTCTCATTCCTTAGGGACTTCTTTCTCCCAGGTCCATTAGCTAAATGGCTAAAATGGTTGTACTAGTATTTCCAAGCTCAGACAAGTAGCAAAGTATATTTCAGGGAGAGGAGTTTTATTTTTGTTTCCTTATGACCTACCATAGTGCATAGTGCAAATACTTTCCAGTTATTTTTCTTCTTGAGCATTTACCCACAGAAGAGGGAAAGTACACAGGAAGATCGTGTGCCTTCTTGTTATTTGAAGATTTAATTTCCAAGTAAAATCAATCATTGTTCAGGTGTCATGCATTAACTAAACAAACCTCATCTCCTTTGAGATTCAATCATATAACCAGAGACAGCACTGTCAGGGGTATTTTTAGGACTGTAAAACAGATAATAAATATTTTAGAACATACTATTTATTGAAATGAAAGCAAAAGAGGTTTCTTGGCAAAAGTAAAATACTAAAATTTTAGAACAAAAATATTAACTGTTAAAATGTTACATTGAATACTCACAATATTTTCTTTTAGAATATGCCTTAACTCTTTATTAATTGTATAACAAAATTATATCTATGCATACCATACTGCTGTTACTACTGCTTATTATTATTACTACCACTACTACTATTATTACTATTATTACCCTTATCCCTATTATTACTATTACTATTATTTAGAAGACAGAACACTTCCCACTCCCTGACTGAAATGTCACTTTCATTTATGCTTGCACTCCTTTAAGATTTAGTTGGAACAACTTTGAAACAAAACAAAAATTTTAAATTTAGGAAATGAGAATATTGCATTTCAATTTAGCACAATGCCTTTCTATAGTTCTTTTGATGTGCAGTTGTTTACCGAATCAGCTGCCTTCATGAATTGTTTAACTATTAGAATATCTGGGAAGAATTTACTCTACAAAAAAAATGTAAAAAGAAATGAAGAAAAAAAGATATTATGACTCAGTTCTAATAGAAACATAGGAAATATGTTGAAGAAAAGGAGAGCATAGGAGGAACAGGGGTGGATGGAAAAAATGTGTGGACCAGCAGAGGCTAATAGAAAGAAAACAACACAAAAGGTGAGCGAAAAAGTTAAATGAAAAGGGGAATTAATCAGACACAATATGAATGGAGAGAAAGGAAAGCTAAACCAGAAAACTTAATATTGTTTGCAAGTTAGTAGCTATTGTTCATAGTCATGGTAAATTGTCAAAGTAGCCTGAAAGATCAAAAAAATAGTGCATTAGTGAAATACAATTATCAAAGCAGACAAATAGCTTAGACATTATCTTAATTTTTTTGAAGAATGGGTATCTAACACTAGGTACACATAATAAAGTCTTAATTTGTGAGATACAAAAAGAATGGCATGGTTATAGAGAAACAGAAGCAACTCTAAGAAAATTAAGTATTTTAACTTTTACATTTTTTGGGAATTGGTCCTTCATTTAACAAGACATTTGTCCCAAATCACTACGGATTTACAAGAGATTTGGAAGTCCCAATTGTATCCTTTTTTTTTGAACTGCTCATCTGTTTGATTCCTCTCATAGCCAGGTGTGAGGCAGTGAAGCATAGAAAGCTGCCTTCTTCTTCACCTTCTGGACCTTCTGCTTTGTGTTCCCGAGGATTTAAAAGGGATTTCTGTTCCTGTTAGTCACATGATTCATTTCCCAAACCCGTGCATTTAAAAGCAGAATGCATAAATCACCAAAAAGATTTTTGCGGGACATGCAATTCTGTATAAAAGGTGCACTGGTGATGCCAGCTGGCTATACAGGTCTACTGCTCTGCATACCATTTACAGGATTTCTGGGCAGCTCATGTTTGCTAAAGAGCTTATTGCCAGAGGTTCTCTTCTACTACACATTCCATATCCCTATCGTACACATTTTGGAAAACAGAAGTGATTGTTTTGGGGTGAAAAATAGGTTTTGAAACAAATGCACGTTAAATCTGAAATGGATAGATACTGAAAAATATTATCTTGGTTTATCTTACTTTTGCAGTCTCATAGTGTTGCAAAAGGAAATACTAATGTCAGTTCTTGTTCTGGATTTGTCCTCTGAGGTTTTTTTCCTTACTCTGAAATATACGTTTATATTTTTCCTTTGACTGTCACAGGCCCTTGTTTCTGTCTTCAAAAACCTTTTGCACAATGTCCTGGAATGGCATTGGTCTGTGCTTCTGTCACAACTCTGCACAATTCATAGCCCTGGCATCTGCCTCCTGAGCAGTAATGGCAAATGTTCTGAAGATTAGTCATTGCATCTTTCCAAGCTCAAGTCACTGTTATATTAGGAATTTTCAGATGGTTCCTTATAATCATGGATTTTCAAGAATATCTAGATAGGGAAATCCCTATGAAACACATGGTAATATTTGAAAAAGTCCCCAGGTGCATTACCTTTCAAACACTCCATAACAGTTAAGGCTTCGGAAATCTTAGTTGTCACATGGTTTTATGGGTACCTGACTACCTGTAATACTTCTGTGCATTTTTAGGAGATATTTTCCTGAAAGTTTAAAATGTGGACCTTAATAGCATGATGAAGAAGTAAGGATATCAAGTGTATTTGAGGTCACTGTTGACTACTGTATCCTCCCTGTGGTGACACAGTGATGGTGTGACTATATCACATGCAAACTCTTGTGCTCACTGAGCTCTGTCACTCCTCCAGTATCTCAGTCTCCTGATTTTCCAGACCAGGGACCCTTTCAGCCTGTGTTCTTAGGTCCACAGGGAGGTCAGTGCCACTGGAGAATGAGTATATGTATGCTCATAGATTCAGTACATCGAGTTAAAATTCAGGCAAGGCATGTACTTTCAGTGGGGATGAGGAAAACGTTCATAGGTCCTGCAATTTATGCTGGCTGCCATGTCCTTCATGGCTTGCGTGCTGCTTACCCAGGCAGTGTGCATAGGTGTGGAGGAAACAGGTGGAAGGAAGAAAGAAAGATTGCTTATAAATTGTTCAGTATCAGGTTAAAAAAGCCAACAATGTGTAGTGCGTGTGGTACATCAGTGCTCTCTTTGCCAGGAATTGTGAAGGATACAGGCACAGCAAAGTACAATGGCCCTTATTAAATCTTCCTCACTATTTCCGAAGCTTTCTCAGTATTTCTGGACAATAATTGTAATTTATTCATAATTATTTTTTTTTAAAAGGGAAATATTACATTAGGAAACACTAGTTAAGACAGATACAGGCTTACATATATCAAAGGCAGACATTAATTGGTCATATATACTAAGATGTGAGCATACGAATTACTTCATGTGGAGTTCAGCTTTTGTATTTTAAAAATTCAATCCTATATGGATTTTTAATTTTGTGATTAATAAAAGCAAAGATATAAGAAATGTTTAAATGTGCTATGTTTCACCTGGCTATAAATATGAAGTCAGACTTACTGGAGCATTTTTTTCTGACCTTGGCCGGATAAGCTTCAGAGAAGGATTTCTCAGGTTCTTGAGCATAATGGTTACTCCCTGCTAGTATCTCTTGTGGTGAAACCACTGCAAGAGGTGGCAAAGCCTTCAGTAATTGAAACTTATCATAACATAAAATGTTCTATGTTTCATTATGCTCCAGTTATGTCATAGAATGTTTACTGAAGCTCACTGTGAAATTGTACAGCTATACACCATGAGAAAAAAAACCACAAATTTTGTGACTGAGTCATTAAGGCTTTACATGTTACCATCACACAAATCTAGAAAACTTAGCTTCAGGCACTTGCTCTGAGCTGAAAAGATGCAGTGAATTTTTTGATCCTTTTAGACAATTTTTTCCTTTGGGTTCCTTTAGTTTTTCAGCTTGCCTCTTAATAGTAAATCAGCTATTTGTAAAATAAAATTACCTGTATGTTTAGCAGACATTGAATTAACTCATGGCCTGTCTGAGTTTGTTTTCTCTTAATGAGATATTTTGTAATACTCCTACTTAAAGCAAGGTAAAAAGCATTACCTCCTGGTAAGCATTACATGGGGGTGAAAAAAGAAAGAAGGAAGAAAAAAACCAACCCCTAATATTACAAGAAGAATACTTTTTCCATAACTAAGAACTTAAATCTCTGGACAAAAATAGTGTTCTGAAGAGCAACTTTTTTCCTAATAGTATCTGAGAGATCCCTATTCACATCAAAATCTTATCTTGAGAGCTAAAGAGGGCTTCTAATATTACATTTAAGTAGAACATCCATCTTTATCTGAAAACTCTTTTTTCTCAATAGGTTCCTTTATGTATACTATGTCTTCTTATTTTTGGGGAGGTAGGACATTAATTTATTCTACATGTAAGACTTGCAGAGAAAAGGATGTGTTAAGTGACTTTTTAAATTGCCTCTTTCGAGACACCTAATGCATCAATCTAATCTACTGAAAAGCCTGGTTGTTCTGCCCAGTAAAAATGCCATTTGTGTAGGATCTCCTCTCCATCTGTTGTGGAACTCAGCTAGCAGTGATAGGATAAATAATATAAGATGTGATGATACTCCTAACTACTGACAAATGGAACAGGCTAGTAGTTTTAATGTAAATATAGGCACACATACACCTTCTCTGCAGAAACAAGAAATGCGTTACATGCATATGATTTGAAACATCGATGTGCTTTAGCAAATCATAGCTTATTATAATATGAACATAATAGAAACATACTGCTTTAAAATCTCTTCATCCATAGAGTAAAATGCAAAAAAAAAAAAGGCAAAAACATTTAAGAGATTAATAACAACTAGAGTCTTCACGCTTTAAAAAGATTTTTAATCACTGTAGGTATTGGATAAAGATCTTTCCTCAGCCTTAGGTAGCCTCATCTGAATTCCTCTATTCCTTTGTATAAATTCTAAATTCTGTGATTGATTAACTGACTGATTGATTGATAAACATGTAGATAGACAGACAGACATAGAAAAAAGAAATAAAGAAATCCACAGATGTGCTTTAAGTACAAATTTAGTATTTTTTTTATACTACTTCGATATTATTGTGGTGCACTGAAATTATCCCATTAGGATTATTAGCAGTCCTGTAAAACTCAGTGACCTCAGACACTGCAGAACAGTAAGTTTACTCACAAATGTATTTTGATATATTGTCACTGCTAATTTCCTTGAAAAGTAATTTATTTTTATTTTTCTCTCAAAAGAACTGTCAGAGTGAAAAGTTAAAATTACTATAATATTTTAATACTTGGGATGTAAAGTAGAAGTTCTTTGGTCTGTAATCTTCTGTCTTAAATAAGGAAACATCAATTGATTTCTCAAGATCTGGTTAACATGGCACAAAACACTAAGAAGTGTCTCACTGAAAGTGTGCTTTTTCCTCCCAGATGACTTGATTCTGTCACTCACAAGGTAGAAGGAAAAATGCTGAAAGCCAAAGTTCATTGGGTAAGTCTCTGCACTTGAAATGATCATCCCAGTGCTCAAGAAGTTGTATGATATGTTCAGGTGGCTACTTTCCCATCTTCTTTTTTTTTTTTTTTTTTTTTTTCCAGCTCTCACAAGCGGATACTGTAAAGAGACAGAGAAACAAGGATTCCCAGGACACGGTGTGCTAACTCTGCAGCAGAGAGGTTTTTTCCAGAGCTCCACATATTCGTGGCACTGGAGAATGAAAGACTCTCTGCCCCCAGCTGCTTTCATGCCTGTGAAAGACTCACAGTTCCTTCACCTTTTCTGGCCGTCATTAATCACCCAACATTGCACTTGGCCCAGGCTCTCCGAGATTGTGTGTCGCTGGTCTCCCCCTTAAGAACTATGATGCCAGGCAGCTATCTTCAATCACTTAATAAACTTTTAAAAATGAGGTCTTAAACCTCTCATGTAGACATCTCACCTGAAGCAGATTTATTCTGCTGACCCCAAGTGAGGTGCCTGCACCACTTGCCCTGGGCAAACATCCTAATGTGAGCAAGTGAGTACAAATATTGTGTCTGTGTACATGAAATAAATGAAACTGGCTGAGTGAGGATTTTCCTCAAAGTGATCATGTGTAAGAGGAAGATAACCATCATCCTGATTAAACAGCTAGGGAATTATATCAATACTTTTGAAACAAAGAAGGAGTCTTACTGAAAAAAAAGATACAAAAGAAACATGGCAATTCCTAGTAAGAGGGAGAGATTAAAGACTGGGAAAGTGAAGGAAAACACACAGAAGAAATAAAAATATCCACAAGTCAGCGGGGAAAACACTTCAACCAAACAATCAAAAAAACAGTATTTCTGGATCTCTAAAATTATTTTGATCCACTTAACAAGTAAAGCACTAGATGTGAAGGACTTGAATAGGTTTTCTTTTAAAGACAGAGTATACAGTGCACAGACTTCGTACAGAGAAGTACAGTGACCAGATCTTTTCTCCACAATAAGCCTAAATTTGGTTCTAGTCTTTCTGCATAATTTCATGGAATTTAAGGCAACATTTAGCATTTCCCATTTCTATCTTTTATTTAATTAATTACGAATTTTGCTAACAGTGTGCTGCATTTCATATTTTGACATTTCCTCTTGTCCATTTTAGATCCTTCTGGTTATGCTGTAAACCTGTGCAGAAGTTCAGTGTCCACACAACTAAAATTTGGAATAATTTGAAGTAATTTTTTTAAAAAAATATTTTACTTTATTTTTAGTCATTTTAAGTTCTTACAGATCTCACTGTCTTCAAAATTAACTCCAGATGCAAAACGGATCTGAAAAGTGAATCCATGCTTTGCCTTAATGTGTCATTTATAATATAAGCCTGTGATTAAATGTTTGAAAATGTTAGCACACTTTGGGTCCATCTATTGGTTTATGGATATTGTCTGTATCTATGCATAGGTCTATGGATAAATATTCCTGTGCAAAACATGCATGTTACACCTCATTGTCTTTAACCATTATTTAAAGCAAGCACATAAATATCACCTCATATGTCTATGCATGCTTGCCAGCCTGTGCTTCACGCCAAAGTAAAAATATGTAATGCATTGGAATGACATTAACTTACGTACAATTTTAAAAAAGGA
>VXBO01002029.1:111179-160545 GCA_013400135.1 Rhinoptilus africanus
GAAGGGAAGGGAACCAGGAAAGAAAGCACTGTAACCATAGGAAGCAGTGTTCTATAACACTAATCAGTGGTCTTGCTGATGCTCTTAATGCTCCTAGCAGATTTTGCAAGATATTTTTACTACTGGTATTATAAATGTAATGCTTGAAAATTTGGGGTTGGTACAAGGTCTTACAACATAGCATGCAGAGCTATTAGTTCTGAATTCATATTCATGTTTATACTGTATTTCCACATCTAAAAAGTCAGTTTCTGCAAAACACATGATTTGACCAAACTGAAGGTAACATACTATGTGCATAAGGCAAGTGGAAGCTGACTTCATATTTTTCCAGTTCCTGACACCCATTACTCTTTTTCTCTTTTCCAGTAGCATTCCTCTTCCTGATTCCTCTTATGTCTCTGTATAACGAGAAGATTTATTTTGAAGTGTGGTTATGTTAAAAGAAGCATAAATACAAAAATTACAGTAATTATTTTCTACTATTTTAGATTAATCATAAATTCCAGACAGAAACAGAAACTGCTACTTACTGTCACGAATTCCATTTCATGATCTCCTACATGTACAGTAGACCTGTAACTCCGTGTGAAAATTATTTCTAGTAAGAACTGCTTGAACTGTGTGATATCATGACTGTATATCCTGACAAAAAAAGAAATCCATTCTACTTTCTTCTATTGGATTGCATGGAAACACAGTTTGCCTGCATTTTGATGAACACTAAAAAATTAAGTGAATAATTCTATCAATAATTGAATGGACAGCTCATTCATCAGAATCAATAACCAAGGAAAAGCAGCAAAATTGAGTGACAACTTGAAGTATTACAGTGAAAAAAAGGAAGTAAATCAGCTCCCTGTAGTGTTTAATCTTTTTAAATTGTAATGACTAATGTAGCGAGTTTCAACTAAAAGCCTATATATATAAATGCCTATCTGTCTTTAGACAGAGCCTCTGGGCTCTGGCAGGGGGGTTGGACTTGATGATCTACTAAGGTCCCTTCCAACCCTATGATTCTGTGATTCTATGTCTTAGAATCTCAATCATGAGATTAGGTGTAACAATAGAATCATAGAATCATAGGGTTGGAAGGGACCTTAGTAGATCATCAAGTCCAACCCCCCTGCCAGAGCAGGGCCACCTTAAAGCAGGTTGCACAGGAATGTGTTCAGGAGGGTTTTGTCTCCAGAGACGGAGACTCCACCCCCTCCCTGGGCAGCCTGTTCCAGGGCTCTGCCACCCTCAAGGTAAAGGAGTTCCTCCTCATGTTTAGGTGGAACTTCCTATGCTCAAGTTTGTGCCCATTCCCTCTTGTCCTGTCACTGGGCACCACTGAAAAGAGCCTGTCCCCATCCTCCTGACACCCACACCTTAAGTATTTATAGCCACTGATAAGGTCACCCCTCAGCCATCTTTTTTCCAAACTAAAGAGACCCAATTCCCTCAGCCTTTCTTCATAAGAGACGTGTTCCAATCCCCTGGTCATCTTTGCAGCCCTATGCTGCAACCTCTCCAGCAGTTCCCTGTCCTTCTTGAACTGGGGAGCCCAGAACTGGACACAGNGTGGGAGACCGTGTCAAACGCCTTGCTGAAGTCAAGGTAGACCACATCCACCGCTGTGCCCTCATCCATCCATCCAGTCACACCATCATAGAAGGCGATCAGATTAGTCAGGCATGATTTCCCCTTGGTGAATCCATGTTGAATACTTCTGATGGCCTTCTTTTCCTCTATATGCCTTGAGATGACGTCCAGAATGAGCTGTTCCATCATCTTTCCAGGGATGGAGGTGAGGCTGACCAGCCTGTAGTTCCCTAGGTCCTCCTTCTTGCCCTTTTGGAAGTCTGGAGTGACACTGGCTTTCCTCCAGTCTTCAGGCACCCCGTGTGTCCTCCAGGACCTTTCAAAGGTGGTGGAGAGCGGCCCAGCAATGACTTCCGCCAGCTCCCTCAGCACTATCAGATGCATCCCATCAGTGCCTATGGAATTGTGAATATCTAATTGACCTAATTGATCCCTCACTTGATCCCCCATTGTGGAGGATCAACAATAATACTGAATCAATGACAAATCATGAAAACATCCCACAGGAGTGGAACTGAAACTTTAATTTCTTTGACAATGAATAGCAGAAGATAGTCTATGCACCTTTAGTATTGACGGAGAAGGCAGAAAGGAAAAAGAAACAAGCAACAGTTAAAAAATACATGGAGGCCTTCTATGCCCTTCTTTTAATGTCCTCTTTTGATCCTCTGAAAAATGAAAATAAAAATTGTGTAAATAATGTTGTGTAGAAACAGCTCTAATAAGTCCTGTGCTATTAATTCCTAGGATTTCTCAGTGTTACTTCTTACTGCATCCTGTATGTAGCTGTTGATATCTTTATTTTTACTGTCCCATAATTTAATGGGCCAATGCTATGCTGTATCCAGTTTTTAAAGAACTTTATCCCCACATCCGCATTTTGTGCCTTTGTGTTTCTGTGTCTTCAAATATATAGTCACATAACTACTTCACAGTCAGCTACTTGGTTATAAATGCTGTAATATGTATTCATCTTTTGCCTTCTGTATGCATTGAAATAGATAGAACTGTATTTTCACTGATGCCTTATTGACAGCCTCTTCCATACAGTCCTTTTTCTGAGTATTTTGTTCCTGATGTTGTCTCATAAACTGACATGAAGAAGTGACATGAAACAACTCATTCAAAAGGCCAATGGTTTCCTGACAGTCCATGACATTGCTGTGGGATTCAGATAACATCTTATGCAGCTTGATGGTCTTTTTATGCCTTGAAAGATGTCTTAATCTCTTGTATTTCTGTCAGGTCATACAGAATCATTTATTCCATTTGAGTCTTTCCTATGAGATCTGTAAGTGATTGTTAACCCAAATTATCAGCCTTCCCAGCTGCACAGTAATGTTCATGTCAGCTGCTTGTTGCCACTTTCTTTAATCGTTGCTTAGTAGAAGGCTATGCAGAACTTTGGATAAGACTATTTAAATTCAATAATAATAATAATTTTAAAATAATAATAGTAATAAACTTATTTGAAAGGTGAACTGCATTGCTTAGGAAATTGCCACTGGTTTGCTATGATGGCTACATGAGCATTGTTATCAATCACCTATGAGTCTTTCCTCCTTGCACTATTCACAAAATCTCAGCAATCATAAAGGCAACTAATAGGGAAGTATTTAGTATATATTTTGGTGTCTAAAAAAATAAATAGAAGTTTACCACAGAACTTAATAAATTCTGTAGAAATGATGTATCACTTGAGTAATCTGTAAGAATTTGTTAGTATCAAATGCCTTAGCTACAAATTTACCTTAAAGAAGAATAGTCTTATTACTGCTTTAGATTTTTGAGAAGACTAAAGGGAAAGACATTCTTTGCTTTTTCTGAGATATTGTTTGTATGAAAAAGACATTCATTCAAATTGATTGTTGACTGAATGATTACAATATGTTAGGGACAACATTGTCTAATAATATAGACTGACAATTATAAGCTAGGAATAGAGGAAAGGCTAGCTTGTATGTGCATAGTAATTTGCTATAGACAAAATTGCACAGATAATTAAGTATCACCATACCAACAGTTTTCCAAAGCCGATTTCTGTAACAACAGTGGCACTAAACCCTTTTACAGCAAATTCTGTAAAATGTATTTCTCTACTATAACATTTGTAATACTGGAGTCAGTCTACAACTGATGTTAATGATGGTGACTTTACCCTCTCCTGGAAGACAGCCCTGTTTTTCCACTCAAACTTTTCACAGTTCTTATTAATAGCTAACGAACTATTTGTGTTGCAAAAAGGTCTAGTCCTACCAATACAGACTTATTACTGCCATCATGTTACTTAAGCAATGTCAGATTTAAAGCTGAATTAAGTCCAGATTTTCTGATAAAAGGAATATTTTAGGGGGAGGAAAAAAAAATTACAAAACCCCCTTAACAGTGACATGTGCATTCACATTTTTAAATGTATTCAGAAATTCAATAAAATATTAATGAAAATTACTGAATTCACAACCTCAGTCACTCAAATATTCCATTTCTTAATATATTGATAAAATTTATTTCTAAAATTACACTGTAAACTTCCCCAGTTGTTCATGTTGTAGAGAAAATATTTTCAGTTGTGAAAAAGACACATTTAATTTCCTCTTATGTAAAAAGTACTTACAGTTGGAGGTCAGTAAGCAGTTTGTTGTCCTTCCAGTAGAGATGATAATATTAGTTCACTTACACAGACAGTCTCATATTAGGACTTAATTGATTTTTATCACTAAAGAACATGCAGTCATGCATAAGGCTCCTTCTTTGAAGAAAGGAAGTTTTTTCCAGTGACTTCAGTAGACCTAGAATCAGATTCCAGAACTTAAACTCATAAACCAGAAAAGAACAATACTTTTTTATATTCATTCTGTTAGACAACATAGATCAAGAACAAATTTAAATCTTGTAATCCATAATAACAGCAGTAATTTCTAAACGGAGTCCTGTCTCCTTTCTGTCTCAATCAATTGGCTTACATTTGTTATTCACAACTTTGTATTGGAATCAATGGGAGCACATTTATTGAATATATAATGTTAGCATTCTCACACCGTGAAAGAACACTATAAAAAAGAGTTCTCATGTGTTTAGCATTCAATTAAAAATGTTAAATTTAAAATCTCCTGAATATATCTCAAATCTTAGTAAGACCTGTTTTACCTTACCATAGTTCTGTAGACTCCCTCTGTCAGCAATAGAGGAAAGTAAGCACTTTCAAAAGGAATTTCTCCCTTTCTATTTATTCTGCCCATTGAAGTATCAAAACCAAATGGAACAAATTAATCTCTGAATCACTTTGTTCTGTACATTGGCTGTAGAAGGATTCTAGACAAATTAGCCCAGGTTACTTTTAGGTGACTAATTTCAGATTTAAATTTATGCTACCCCTACATACTTTATTACTCTTTATTACTCTTTTTCCATTCTCTGTCTATGAGCCGATGCAGACAGGATGCAGGAACAACCACAGATATCTCAATACCTCACAGACTGGGGAATCTCCAAAGGAACACCCAGGCAGAGGCACGCAAGCATGCACCGTGGGCACTGCAGAGTGAGAGAAAGTTCTTGTTAGCAAGAGTGCACATGGACTCCCTGTTTTTACTGGTATTCAAAGGGTTCAAACAGGCATAGTTTTCCCACTGTGTTTTGATCTTCAACAACAGGCCAGGATTCTAAAGCAGCTGGATAAGGTTTCCCTGAGTCCAACACAGACTTAGGTTATCTAAGTGCAAGTGTTTTTTCTTGCAAGCACCGAAGACCGAATAACAATTAATGTGATATATATGTTTTCCAGTACCCAAGATGCGAGTCACTTGAGCGTATTTACAATCCTCCTCACCAATCTTCCATTGCTTTCCCACACTGTGCATTCTTGCAGAAACTATTTGCCTATTGTACAGCCTTTCTTCTTCCATCTCTTCTACCTACAGCAACCTTTTAGTAAATCTCCACCTGAGCAACCTTCCAATTTATTCCAAGAACATTCTTCTTTTTCCTTTTAATTTTTCACTGCTTTTCCTGGTAGAGTGGACTCAGGAGTTGAAAGATAATTATGGCATTGTCCTCTTTTGCTTTTGAGACATTTTAACAATTGGTGCCTTTATTCCTTCCCATGCTTATGCTATGAGAAACTGCACAGGAGAAAAAAACTACCTGCTCCAGGTTGACTATCCAAAATAAATACTTTTCACTGGTTGAAATATTTGTCGTTTTTATTTTTTAAATAACTTTTAAATAACAGGATAGTTATCGTGGAGAGTCAGATAAAGGTCATTTGAGTAAATTGATTTCAATGACACATACAAAATTAAAAGAAGTAATACACATTAGCGATAGGAAAAATAAGAATTATGTTACGGTTATCTGTGGTGATCCAAACCCGTAAGGACTGTGATAACAATACAATGCAAAAATTATATTTGTCATGTATCCACACCTGTAGTCAAGTAGCTGCGCTGAGTAAACTGCATTAGGGTTTAGGGTTTTTCTCTTTTTTCTTTTGTGCTGTTTTAATCAAGTAGAATTGATAGCTTTCACTCTTCACAAGCTTATACCTAAGAGCTTCTGAGAAATCTTAATGATTAACTACTTCTGTCTGCTACAGCCAAAGAGGCTATAGGAACACTATGTTAAACATGAATAGCTGAATTTTCTCTCCTATTGTAAAAATAAATTATTTCCTACTGCCTACATTAAATAGCACCTTCCAGTACATCTCCTTCAAATGATTTGTGTACCATCCACAATGAAGATTTCCATAAAAATTAAAACAGGCTTAGAATGTTTGTTCAGAAAAAAATCCTCTCTTATCCAGTGATGATACTGGTAGGAAATGTTCAAAGACACTGAGTGTGTTCTGCTGATTCATATCACTCTATTGCAAGTGGATTGTTACCCAGATTTACAGGAGGTCGGATATGAGATAGAAAACGAGGTGAGACTGAGATACTTAGGATTTATGTCTCCTTTAGCCCTCTTAAAACCCTCTGTCTTGTCTCAGCTAACTGTTTATTCTTCCACCTCACCTAAAATTATCAGTGGAGAAAAACAGATACCCTGATATTTCTATTGTTGCTGCCTCCATTAAAAACATCTTACGATGGGCTGCAGTGAAGTGTTTTTTCCATTTACAAGGGGGAACCTAAAGAGGGATGTTAATCTCAACCTTAATATCAGAGGAATCATGTGAGTAGTTATTATAGACATTTATTATTGCTATGTCTTTACTATCTTTAGCAGGTAACTTACGATTTTTCTTTAACTTAAGCAACTATCATGGTTTTTTTTGAATGACAGAAAATTGATGATTTTCAAATAAATATTCACTGAAAAAAATCAACTGAAAAAGTGAGTCATCAAGTTTTAAACACATTATGATAGACTTTCTTTCAGATATGTTTCATGTCAGTTAAAGCAGATGATTCTTGTGTAGCTTTTATTAATCAAAATTATTAATCTAAGATGTAGACAAAATGCTGAGACCAGACCACTTGAGGGAGAAACAAAGAGATAAAAGAATAAAAAAAGAAACAGCTGAAGGTTTGAGAGGGTTTACAAAGGAAGAAGAAAGATCATAGAATCATAGAATCATAGAATCATAGGGTTGGAAGGGACCTTAGTAGATCATCTAGTCCAACCCCCCTGCCAGAGCAGGGCCACCTTACAGCAGGTTACACAGGAACGCGTCCAGGCGGGTTTTGAATGTCTCCAGAGACGGAGACTCCACCACCTCCCTGGGCAGCTTGTTCCAGTGCTCTGCCACTCTCAAGGTAAAGAAGTTCCTCCTCATGTTTAGGTGGAACTTCCTATGCTCAAGTTTGTGCCCGTTACCCCTTGTCCTATCACTGGGCACTACTGAAAAGAGCCTGGCCCCATCCTCCTGACACCCACCCTTCAAGTATTTATAAGTGTTAATTAGGTCCCCCCTCAGACGCCTCTTTTCCAGGCTAAAGAGACCTAATTCCCTTAATCTATCTTCATAGGAGAGGTGCTCCAGTCCCTTAATCATCTTAGTAGCCCTATGCTGCACCCTCTCCAGCAATTCCTTGTCCCTCTTGAGCTGGGGAGCCCAGAACTGGACACAGTACTCCAGGTGGGGCCTCACCAAGGCAGAGTAGAGGGGGAGGATGACCTCCCTCGACCTGCTGGCCACACTCTTCTTGATGCACCCCAGGATGCCATTGGCTTTCTTGGCCACAAGGGCACATTGCTGGCTCATGGCCATCCTGTTGTCCATCAGGACTCCCAGGTCCCTTTCCTCAGAGCTGCTCTCCAGCAGGTCAGCTCCCAACCTGTATTGGTGCAGGGGGTTATTCCTCCCCAGGTGCAGCACCCTACACTTGCCCTTATTGAATTTCATGAGGTTCCTCTCCGCCCAGCTCTCCAGCCTGTCCAGGTCTCTCTGGATGGCGGCACAGCCTTCCGGGGTGTCAGCCACCCCTCCCAGCTTTGTGTCGTCAGCAAACTTGCTGAGGGAGCACTCTATCCCCTCATCCAGGTCATTGATGAATATATTGAAGAGATAAACAAAACAATTAACAAGAGCAGCACTAGAGCAATATTACTGATATTTTGTTTGGAATTAGGGGATATTGATGACTCCATTTAAGCCTGTCTCGTTTGCTCACTTATCTCAGAATAACTGAGAACACAGGCAGGTTTTCAGGCAGTTTTTCTTGTTGGAAAAATGTTAAGTCAGTTTCTCTTGAACGATTGTATTAATATAGAGGGTTGGTGACCAGACAGTTCAGCATCAGTTTCAGGAAACTCAAGATCTATATTCAAAGGAAGCTCATTTCACTCCTGCAAGTAAATACATGCTGAGAGGGATTATATTTATAAATGGAACAGATTTTGGGCTTTAACAGGGCACTGTGATAAAAAAGCCCAGCTAATGCAAAGACAATGCAGAATTTGTGGAATCATGTTTTTCTATTTAATTTTTTTCAGTTTGTGAATATATTAAAAATTCTACCTATTAGAAATGTTAACTTTCTAACCCTACTTTGTAAAGTATTGCTATGAAGAAACAGATATGCTGCCAAGAGCTTCAGGCTAAATTATTTTGGATCCTAACTTGTCAGGAAGCTTCTGTTCTGAAATGCTCCACGGAGCTGGCAGGAAAACTCGCACAACCAAATACAATAAATCAATAAACTCTTAGAGCTGGTTTTAAATGGAAACTATTAACATTTCAGAAAAATATAGGGACATGAGGAATTAAAAAAATTAAGTGGAAAAAAATTAGACATACAAAGCAATGTGGTAAAGAATCCTGAAAGAAAATAAAAACAA
Organism: Rhinoptilus africanus; assembly: GCA_013400135.1. NCBI lineage: Eukaryota > Metazoa > Chordata > Aves > Charadriiformes > Glareolidae > Rhinoptilus > Rhinoptilus africanus. The sequence goes on from VXBO01002029.1 coordinate 120,051, forward strand.
CACAGCTTAATTCTGGCAAAATATCAAAATGACAGGAATAAAATTTTAAACGTCCTGACAACTGTGAAGAATGTGAATGCATAAAAAATGAGGAAATATGGGACACTGACAAAGTTTTATTTTAAAAACCATTAATTTTATCAACATTGTGTATGCACATTTTATGAATATTTCTACAAATGCTTCTATTTGCTTTATAAATTAGAGGAAAAGCTGGCTGAGTTGTCATGGTTACTGCCCCACAGTTATAGCATACCAACAGTAGTGTTAGCTTTTTCTTTTTGCTTTTTTTTATCATTACAACAGTTAAGACATGGGGGAAATACTATTTTTAATATACTGTTTTCTGTCTGACAATATGCCTTGTGCCCTTGCTGTCCTAGGAAATCAAAGAGAGTTAACATTTTGATCCACTTGTATTCGTGAATTCAGATATGTAAGTCATTCTTGGTGTTCTTTCTGAATACACATGGGTGAAAAATATCTTCCTATTCACCTGATAATAAAAATATTGACTTTATAACATAAGAGTAATCTCTCTACAGCCTTTCCAAGTTCTACGTTTTAAGCATGTGCATTTCTGGAAGTCTTCTATTTGAAGTTTTCCCTTCTGTTCAAAGGACAAGGTGCTTCTCAGAAAGATTTTTCCAAATTCAGTTCTATTCTGCTACCTGGAGAGGGGAGGAGGATTCTCAGGCAACACTTTTTTCTTTGTCTCACTGACTGCATCTGTAAACTGATGAAAGGGATTTGTAATGCAAGACAGGAAAGTCCCAATGGTCTATTTCATCATCAAATAAAGGGAGAGGGGCTTGTCAATAGGATAAACACTCAGCAGAATATAAACCACATTTTAAATAGAAAGCAAAATTCTTTGAATTCTAGTTTCACACTTGTTTTCTAGTAATAAAAGCCATAAAGATTTTTAAAATCTACTTTTTCATATGAGACACAACTGATCCCAGATAAGGTACTATGCAATTNCTTAAGGGGGCCTACAAGAAAGCTGGTGAGGGACTTTTTAGGATGCCGGGTAATGGAAGGGGGAATGGATTAAAACTAGATGTGTGTCATTTCAGAATGGACGTTAGGAAGAAGTTCTTTACCATGAGAGTGCTGAGACACTGGAAAAGGTTGCCCAGAGAGGTGCTGGAAACCCCATCCCTGGAAGTTTTTAAGGCCAGGCTGGATGGGGCTCTGAGCAACCGGATCTAGTGGGAGGTGTCCCTACTCATGGCAGGGGGGTTGGAACTAGGTGATCTTTAAGATTTCTTCCAACCCTGACAATTCTATGATTCTATGATTCTATAAGGTCCAGAATGGTCAGTCCAGTTGGAAATATTTATACAACTCATGGATGCAAAAAATGTGCTTAGATAACCCTGGAGACTGTAGACTGAAGTTACATGAGAAAGGTTTATTTCACCTCTCTTACTCGTTTCCTTTGTGAGGAGTTGGTAGTCAGGGATTGAGGATCCACTCGCTCCTACCTCTCCTCCAGACATTCTGTTTTCTTTTATGGTCAGTCTTCCCTTCAGCGCCTGCCAAGGGTCCTACCCAGCTGCTTTCACGCCAGAACCACCATATTCTCTTCTTAATGTGAATGAGAGGGTGTCACTTCCATAGGTGTTACTTTACTTTACTTTGTTACTTTCTCCCTTGCGATTGTTCTTAGGTTTTCCTTTTCTCTTTAAGTGAAATACTTGGTTTTCTTCATTGAGCAATGCTGAACTTCACAGAATGTATCAATCTGTACTTTAAAAACATACTTAATATAAACTCGCAGATGTGTAAATTATATGCAGAGTATTAGTAATACTTGGTTAGTACTAGACTTTGTGGCAATCAGCCCCTCTGAAGTGACTCATCCCCAGCCAATTTGTCTTTGCCTATTATGACAGCAAGCAATTGTATTTCTCCAGACAGCAGTGTTTTTCTGCAACTTGCAGACTATTTGCATCAAAAGCAGTTTCTATACTCCCACTGCTTCAAGCATGCCTGACAGGAGACCCCAGGAATTTGATACCAATTGGCTGGATGCCATATTTAAGTTAAGCATATTTTAATGAAACTATAGGAAGAAGATATATTCTGAGACAGCTGGCTGCTGCAACTACAAAAATTCTGGTTTTTAAGCAAGTAATGTCAGGACCAGCAAATAAGTATTTACAACCGCCCATTAGTAGTCCCATTGATTCATGGTGGAAAACACCATGCTTGGCAGAGTCTGCCAAAACAGGTTATAAAACAGACTGTGCAGCTTGGATTCATGATATATTGATGGTGTATCTAATTCAAGCTGTTATTTGTAATTAAAGCTTAATTGTCAAAAATCATAAACATTTGAAACAATTCCTTTCACCCTATGAAAAATATTCTTTAGAAGAACTATCTGAAATTTAAGCTTCCTTATTCTGTCTCTTCCCTTCCCTACCAACCATAAATTGGAGTTGAGATATAGTTAGAAAATATTTAATAGATTAAGTTACACTTTAATTTCACAACGTGAACTATTGTATTTAAAATGTAAGCGTTAAACTCTATTTTCCTCCAGGCAATTCTAAATCTACTCTTTCATTTATTTTTGTATCTCAAGAAAAAAAAAACAAAATCAAAAGAAAAAAACATTCAAAACTGTTCTTTGATTTTCCATCTTCCAACTATTTAAGGAACCCTCTAAGCAATAAAAATAGTCGGTTAAGATTTTGCATGAGAAACAATTTCTCTTGTGTTGGTTTTGAAATGCTGAATCCTGTATTACAAATAAAGACGTCAACTCATATTAAGTTCTATTGAAATTAGTTACCTCTATGAAACAGCAAAATTTTCTCTTTTATCATACAAGCAGTAAAAATTCCTGCCTAAAACATTTTAGGAGTGCAGATCAATTTATAAACCTAGAATACTCTTGTTCATGGTGAAATAAATTATACAGATACAATTCCTTTAAAAAGAGAATAGTCTCACTTCAAGATCCAATAAAGCAGATGACAATAAATGTAATGTCCTTATTCCAAGAAATGGAACATTTCACACAATTAGCATCTGTACTCAACATTATTAGCTGTGACTCGTAAGCTCTGCTGCCTGAAAGACTATACTAAAGGGTAATAGAGCTAGTCATTTTTCTCCTTTCAGTAATTTTAGTATTTTGAAATGTTCTGTGAAATAGAATTAAAAAATAAAAGTAAAATCTAAAAACGTTTAAGAAATGAGACATAAAAATACAATGTAAAAATCTGTTTTTAATATTTGGACAATTTTTAAAACATTAGATGTAAGGTAAACATTAAAATATATTAGATGTTGAACAGTCAAAATAAGTTTTTGCACCCTTCTACAGTTTCACTGGTATTGGGGAAGGATTTTGATGAAGACAAGATGTCTTTTCAGACAGAAAATATAATTCCTCTGAATGAGACACTCTACTTAGAAACTTTTAACATATTCTTTTTAAATAGTCTTAAATAGTGCAAAAAAAGCAAACTAGTAACACCATCTCTCAGTGCTTCTAGTGTATAAACTATTTTCCTTTTTTCCCCTAAGCACACTATTTGTGAAATAAACTAAAAACTGATTAGTTGCTACATCACAGAAAGATATGTACTTATTATTTTGTTTGCCCATATACACCTCAGGGGAGTTCCAGGTCCTCCAGTTATCTAACCTACTATCCTCACTGGGATAGGCTTACCTTTGCTTGCAGTCACTGGAGATAGGCATTGCCACGACTGATTCACCTGAAAGGTATTGTCCATGAGCATCGAATATATGGGGTTCTGACATGAGCAATTTCATACTTTAGACGCCTCAGTTAGTAAATAAATTTAGGTACTGGTAGTAAAATGTGTGGACTTGTGGGGTGAGCTTTTTTTTCAATTTATCACAAAGTTCTAGCACCAGTGCTCCACAGGAGTCTGTCTAAAATGACAAATGTCCTAAAAAGGTTGGCAAATATTTTCCTCCAGACCGACAATTTGATTGCTGTTGGAATTTTGTGTCCACAGATATTAAACCCACATATGCAGGCTTCTACCCTATCTTGTTTGACATCTGCAAAAAATCAGATCTGTACCCAGATAATCTTGTACTGCAGTGCCTTTATCCTAGCAAGCATTATTTCTGTATTTCTTTTTATTTCCTTTTCCCAGTAAATTTCTGGAACATATACGTACTAATAAAACTACAATTGACATTTTTTGAGATTGTAAAGCAATATATTTTCAATGAAGAGATTTTCTTATGTTTTTTTTAATATAAGAATTTAAATTTTAATTCCATTTAATGTGATAATAGTTTGGTTTTTTTTTTTAAAGCGATATGCCTCTTCTAAATATCTGGGTGGCTGGCATGTAATGGCATAGCACTTACCTTCTATCCATTTTATTTTTGTTCTGCTTGTTTTCTAAATTTCTACATTACTTTTCAGATGCCATGCTGTTGGGTTTTTCAACCCTCCCTAGAACATGACGAAAAGTTAAAATTCAGATGACAGTTGTTTCTTGCATCTATTTTAGGTAGGCATGGTGATCAGCTCTCTGAAAGGGAATATGAAGGTGCTGGCTCTCATCCACCAGGGCAAACAGCTGCAATGTTTTAAAAACTTGCTGTCCCCTCGCTGGCTGCTCTGCCCTTCTGCTCAAAGCCCCATTGCCTCAATTCAAGCTGTCGGGAGCAAACACCTGCCTGAGCCACAGCGGATGCATTTTGCCAACCAGGGCTCTCTAGGAAAGTTACTCCCTCAGACAGCTACAGCGATGGCTGAACTAGGAAAGGGTGGGAGGCAGACAACTAGTTTTGTGACATCTTAACATATTGCACATGCATTTTCCAAACCTTTTTTGTCAACAGAGTCTGGTCTGATGTTGGTGTTTGAGTAGCATGCATGCTTTGCCTCAGTCCAAGCATCTAAACAGCAGCCTGTAGAGCAAGAGGTCTAAATTATCTCTCAAATCAAGAGAGCCGCTGTGTTGAGCTCTGTAAATACTCATTTTCTTTTCACTCCATTCTTTACAGGAAATGAAGTGTTGATTTATTATCCACAGTGATTATTGTATTGTTCCCGCTGATGAAACAGGACTGACAAATTATCCTGAGCCAAGCTGATGAAAGCACAGTATAGGTATGCTTAGCATGACACTGGAGTTTAAAAAAAAAAGTCTCCTTCCCTCTGGCAAGACTATATGATAACAACAGTAGTAATGTAGAACCTATATGATTTTGCTCTATTGCAGTCAATACATTCCCCAAGTTATTTTATAACGCAGGTTATGTTTGATGTAAGAACAAACTTGTATCACTAACTTGAAATACCATATATGGTATAAAACAAAATTTCTGTATTGTGCACATGCTGCACCATAGTACATTGTTTGGATGTTCCTCTAAGAACTGCTTAATGTTTTGCAGTCCTCAGCATGGGCAGGTGCTTGACAATTTGGTCTCTAATGTAATAGTTATGCTGTCACATAAAGACATTTCTAGAATGCTGCCATAACCATGAATGTAGATCCGGGGAGATAGAAACAGCAAACATTTTAATCTTGGGATGGGTTCAGCACTCAGAATACCCAGAGGAACTGTCATTAGTTTGAAGTTTGCTTTAGCATACTGTTTTTTAGTAAGTCCGGTTTCTCTGCTTTCAATGGACAGCTGTTTCTTCCTCTATTACTGTAGGCTTTGACTCCTGATATATTCAAACTCATTAGTAACCTTGGCCTGTGCTTAGATTTGCTGGCACCATTGGAAATAAAAATAAATTTAAAGTTAGGCATTATTTGAAGCAGCTTGGTGATCTGTAGCCTTAATTTGCCAGATCCCCAAGAAAAAGACAATTTTGGATAATGTATAACATAAATATATGGTTGAGTTTTTGGGCAAGTAAGAGAGAATTTAAAAAAATAAATACATGCTGTCTATGGTCACATTCTGCTTAGTACTACCTATTCCATCACTCCACTTTTCAGCAATGAGGGAGCCTTCCAGAGGAAGGTGAGCCAGAACAGCAATCCTTACTCAGCAAGAATTAAATCCAGAATTCAGGAATCTTAACCTGAAATATCACTGATTGTCCTGGCCTGCTCTTAATAGGCAAAATCTGGGAGCTGTGATTCTGCTGCCATGGGAATTGTGACCATTCCTGTGTGACATTTTGACTAAGCATTGTTTGGCTGACATGGTTGCAAAGGCCTTAAGAACGTCCCCAAAGTTGTTACCGTTGTTATTCTCATAGAAAATATTTTCCAAAAGTTCACTAAACAAAGCATACTGATCTGCCTATGTGTCTATAAATACACGGGCTAAGCACTGAGAGTAAGATCTATTCTTACCTCACTAAATCATCCCGTAGGGTAAAAAAGAAAGCTGTATTGCCATATCTTCCTTATGGCTGCCATCCCGTGGTTTTAAGTGAAAATCATTGAAGGTGCTCAAACAATTTTCTGTGGCTCCAGTTGCACTTCTTCAAATAAGGACAGCCTACAGGAGAGTGCAGCTTGAAGTACACTAGCTGCATGTGATCCCCACTGGTGGATAATCCCTCTGCTGACTCCCCTACCCAAATGCTGTCCCTAATTCCACAGAAAAAATGTATTTCACTGAATCTGAACAGGGGTGGGGAGTGGGGGAGACTGACTGACCAACCAACCAACCAAAAAAAAAACCAAACCACAAAACCCCACATGCTCTTTTGATCCCTTAAGCATCCTAAGGGACCTTCCAGCACAGGGAAGGAGATAAGAGTATATGGAGGCCAGAAATGGAATCTGTCTCTTTTAACTATTTACTGTGCTTTATGTTTCATCATCTTTGAATGTCACTGTGCAGATAGCAGTATGATTTTAGAGTACTGGTTTGCAGCACAAGGAAATATACTGATTTTAAGTGTTAACATCTGCTCAGGACTTCATTACTCTGAGCATTCTGAAGGAGTTTGAGACTAAGACACCAGCTTTATTTTAAAAGGACACCAGTAACATACCAGAAGAAGAGAGATTACAGAAATACTTTGGAGGAAAGTTTATGTATCAGATACTGAGTCTCTTTAGCAGATATAAATTATCCTTAGTGAGAACTACAGGTGAAAACTTTCAGCATAGCTCTGCTGATTTCCAAACTACATGAATCAGCTTAAAAGTGTAAAGCTTCCTCAACGTGAATTAACCATAAGTACACCTATATAATTTACCATCACTGCTTTGCTAAATGATCCGAGGAACTTGTGGAAGCCATGAAACTAAACAGAAAACCAATACTTTCTTTGTATCTCATGATTTACAAGGGCTGTTTTAAGGCAGACCTTTCCTTTTGGTGTACAAATAGTAAATGCACTCTGGGGATAGTTTCCAATGGATTTCTCAAGCTTATCCATCTACTTGGAACATTTAAAGGCAGATCACTTGACAAACATTTCCTTTCAAATACTATTAGGAAAACATTTAAAAAGGCATTGCATCTTTTTACAGGCAAAGAACAAATTGTTACGCATGCAGTCAACCCTTAAAACAACCATCTGAAAAGCCCTAAGTAGCTCAGAAAAAAAACCCCAAACACCACAAATCATTTAAAACCAAGTTAAAAAAAAAAAAAAATCAAAATTCGGGCTTTAAGAGTCAAGAAGTCAAGATGTCATGAAATAAATAACTGTTAGATATGGAGTTGTACTAAGTAGTCTCTTAAAAATTTCCTATCGTGGGTCACTGCCACTCAACTTCTCTACTGTACAGTGACAAATTCACAGTAGACTGCATGAAAAAAATTTAACAGGTCTTCAGAAGTCATTTAATAGAAATTTTTGACATAGGTAAAGGGGTTAGTACAAAGAATGGCAAATTACACAAAGAATGGCAAAACACACACACCAAAAAAAATGCTTGTGTTCCAGACACTTCTCATTCTCATTGGATTACATAAATAGAGAACATTATTTTATCTTCCTAATCTAAATTCTATAAAATATGATAGCTAGAGTATGCCATAAATAATGCTAAACTGTGAAAGATATTCCTGTACTAACGGGCAAAAAATCTGCCTTACAGATGAAGAACCTTGAGAGATTTTATGTGGAAAGGAAACACTGCTTCAGTTGTTCCATCTATTTGTACAGTTGAATCTACAAGAGATATTGTAAAGTAAACACAGGATGAAAATATTTTTCTGCTTTGCTGTGCATTGAAAAGACATGTGAATTTGTATTTCTGTTTAACCAAAGCACTTGTATGTTCTGTCACAATTAAATATTATGCAGTGTTTAAAGACATAGGAGATGGATTTAAGAGAGGTAAGAAAGGCAAAGTACCTTGAAAAAATCAATGCATAGATTTGGAGATGCAGAGAGATCTCTCTCAAGAAATTACTTGTGCTTTAGCACAGCTGCAGAAAAAAATCTTAAAATACATTAGAAAAGTTACAGAGAACAAATAGTCATACTAACACGAGGAACAAGGAAAAAACCACCTGTTTAGATTTGTGGGCATGGAAAGACTTGAAACTGTAATATGATCATGTTAGGATTCAACAAATATAGCTGTTTACTGTGCTGCTGTGTTAGCTAGCATTCCATTAGCTTGGTGTACTTGTTGTGATTTAAAAAAAAAATCGAAAAAAGTCTGTAACACTGGTGGTGTTTCAAGAAATATTGGACAACAGAAAGCATGCTTGACTAGGATGACTGTGACAGGTGGTTTAAGTGCTCTCTGATTCTGCCAATAATCATAATGCCAATGAATAGTAAGAGTAACATATAAAAGTATGACAGCTAGTCATTCTCAGGTTTCAGTCAAAAATAATGAAGAAAAAGTATTACACTATTTTCAAATCGAGATCTAAATATCTAGAAAAAGGCATAAATACTTCAAATCAAGGAAATAATTTGTAAGAAGAAATGTTCTCATACACACCTTTTACGTAAAAATTTGCTTTTTATGTTTTCATTCTTTGTTTACAGACTGAAAAATTATTAATTTTAAAATTTAGACAAAAACTTTTTTTGGGTCTCCAGATAGTTAGCCATTGCTTGAAAACGTGTATGGAGGCTTTTCACTAACTTCCCTAATAAATATTTTGAGTTGATTGTTCTAAGGTAAAACCAATTAGGAAGATGTGTTGTATAAATATTAATGGTATTCAGAGACCACACTATGCTACAGAAAATACTTAAATACATAAACTATATAGTCATCAACATATTTGAAAGAAAATATTATCCATTACTTTTGTGAAAACAAAGAAAGGAAGAATGAATTTAGTAAAAATATTATGAAGTTACAGTGATTACATTCACAGCTAGACAGTTAAAGGCTTGATTTACTTTGTTTTGTTTTACAGCAAAGAATTATACCCATTAGCCTTAGCAATTAAGAATCCAAATTGATTTATTACTATTATTATTACTATGAAAATACATGGGCAGAATTGTGTAAAATTATTATAGACATTATGTCTAAATTATAAAGATGCTTTCACAACACAAACATATCCGGTTGTGTTCTCAAGTTAAGAAAGCTAGCATCTTAAATACTGTATATCTTTCATATTAGTAATTACATACTTTGCAGAAAAGCAAGAAAAAAGAAAGTTTACTTATCAATGTAGAAGGGCATACGAATAAAATTTTCTTTTGAACTCATCTCAGTATAATGTTAATTAAACTAATTCTAAGAACATTACAGTCAGATTCTCAAAGGCATTTAGGTGTCTCAAAATAGGTGTCTGTAGGGTTTTCCAGAGAGTTTAAGAAAGTTAGGAACTTAATTTCCATTGCTGAGCTTCTGAATGCCTTTGGCAATGCTCATTTGCTGGAGGGAGTCCAGCAAAGGGCCCCTAAGATGATTAAGATACTGGAGCACTTCATGTATCATGGAATCACGGAATCTTCAGAGTTGGAAGGNAGGAAAAGCTGAGAGAACTAAAACTGCTCCGCCTGGAAAAGAGAAGGCTCAGGGCAACCTTAATGAATGTAAATACCTGGAGGGAGGGTGCACAGAGGACAGAGCCAGGCTCTTCTCAGTGGTGCCCAGTGTCAGGACCAGAGAAACACAGGAGGATCCCTCTGAACATTAGGAACGACTTTTTACTGTGAGGGTGACCAAGCCCTGGCACAGGTTGCCCAGAGAAGCTGTGGGGTCTCCCTCCTTGGAAACATTTTAAAAAAAAACACCTAGAAGTGGTCCTGGGTTACTGACAAGTGGCCCTGCTTGAGCCGGGGGATCAGACCAGATGACCTTCAAAAGTCCCTTCTAACCTCAAGCCAGCTGTGATTCTGTTTACACTGTTGAGAAAGGTTAGAAAGGAGCTTAATGAAAAGAGTATCAGACACAATAAACCTTAGCCAAAACTATTTTTAAATTTAAAAATAATTTATTTAAAAACCCCTTTATTATTATAATACATTATAAATATTGTCATGCATTTCAGAGAACAAATCTACAAGATTATAAGTGAAGTATACCTTTCCCTGACCATGAAGAATACATCTTAATTCCCTGAACACAGTAAATATCCAAATAATCTATATAAAGAAAAAATTATCAATAAAAGAAAATTAATATTGATGTCAATTAAATGCAACAGTTTCTAAAGTAAGGTGACATGTTCTTTTACTTTCTTAAAACCCAGGAGTAAAAGCAATGACTAAAAGAAGAGTGTAAATTAAATCTCTCCTGGAGGCAATGACTGGGGGTTTTAATCTCTGCAGATCTCTGTGCAGGTAACTGTAATCAAAGCACTAATACAACAAAAGAAGGGTAGTGGTGTGTCCACCTGAAGGTGAAATAGCTCACTAATATAATGATGCTTCTAGCTCCACAGATTTTGGCTGTTGCTGAAAGATGCTCAGCGGAGAATACAAGAACAAGGTGAGCACAGAGTGGAACTTCCTTAACGTATATACTCTTTGACTTCAGAAAATAGAGGTTCAATAGGGATTTTTTCATTAATTATTTTGATTAAAATATTTTTAACAATTTACATGGATTCTTCTCACATTGCTTGTCTAATAATCTGAAGTGTAACATCAGATTACATCAGGCAGAAGGTCTCACAGTTTAATTATATATTTTGTTAAAAAAGATTGGCCTTTTTGTTTACATTCAGTTTAAGGTTTTGCTCCTTTGCTGGATCTGGCAAACCGCTTAATCAGATACTTAACTTTAAGCACATCACATATACATAATCTTTTCATAAGATTTTAAATCAATCATATGCTTCAATATAATGCTGATTTATGGTTGGAGTGCGTAAAAATATTTTCACTGTGCTGATTAACAAAAATTTACAAAAGTTACAGGCAAATAGACGTTCCTGAAAATGGAAAAGTGCTGCCTAATTCTAATCTTGATTAAATTGTTCTGTGTGAGATTAGATCACGCTTCCTGCTTTGCAGTTTATCTTTTTGTATTGCTAAACATCTCAATTATTAATTGTGCAAACATTTAGAATCAATTTCTTTCAGAAATTTAAGTTTAAAAATATTAAACTGAAATGAAAAATTAGTAGGCAGGATGTTCTGTTTTTCAGAAGTCTCACTTCTCAAACTGAGTGTAACATAATTTCTCATCACACGGGAATGAACACTACTGGGCTACTTACTGGTTCACAGAAGTAGTGCCCCTGCTTGTCTCACATAGTATTCTGGGTGAGCTGAAAAAGGCGGAACAAAAACCTAGTTATATCACAGGATTTCGTCTGGTGGAAGTGTTCCTGAGAGCAGCTCAGATCTCAGGTAGGGATCAAAAAGAGACATCATCATCACTACCTGAACCCCAGTAGCTGCAAATCGCTTGAACCCAGGAGCAGTCTCACCAACTGAAGACAAAGGCTTTCTGAGTCATGTCCCCTGCCTTGAGATCACAGGAGCACACACACAGAGTACAATGGGCTGTAAAGGTGCATTACTGGCCTTAATTCACTGGATACTCCGGTCTTTTTCTCCCAAAACAAATTGCAATTTTCAACTGCTTTTTGAAATAATTGTCCTGAGAACCCTGGTACAGATTAATATTTTTTATTTTCATTACTTTGTATTTCAGTTCCTTAATTTATACTCAACTAATCTACTCCTCTCATTGATCACTGAAACAAAACACAAAATAATACACAGAAAACACAGCAAAATCCTAGGTAATGCATATAACTTTTTGTTAATGATGTTTTGTAAACTTGAACTGTAACTATAGAAAAGTGTTGCACCAGCCTTGCTACTTACTGCCAAATTCCTTTTTAGTCCATTGGTGTTGCAGTAACGTATTGTTAAATACATGTATTTCTGAAAGAGTTTTATTTTTCTCTCCTCATAATTCACTTGTACGGGCAGATTTCTGAATGCCAGTTAATGGGTAGTCTTTCATTTCTGAATTATTTAGCTATTTGGGGTTTAACTGTGTTTCTTATTGGTGCACTTCCATGTCCTTTTTTTTTCTGAAAGAATAAAAAGAAGAACAAGAGGAAGTAGTGCTTAACTTCGCTATGGTCTGGGGACCAATTAAAGGTGACACTCACGGATGCTAGAGAAGCCTACCATGTAACTCAAGACCTGGTAATAAAATTTTTAGGAAATTCAGACTGGAAGAAGACTATGATTGATGTACTAAAATTCTATGAATTCACTATGCTGTAGCTAACACACACAAAAAAACCCAGTTATTGCACTATGTAGAACTGGGCATAATTTAGTCTCTGTTTCAGTCAATATTTATCTATGTAGCTTCCATTATTTTATCACACCAGCATTTTCTCTCTCAAAAAAGACTTAAAAAGACAAAACTGCTCTTTTTCCTTTTCAGCTGTACTCTAAACTACTATTTATTCTCTATTTATTTTCTCCCTTCTGCAGCCCCATGCTTGAACATGTATGACACCTTCATATCACAAATCAACGATACAATGACAGACAGAGTTTGAATACACTTGGAAAGGCACAACCAAAAGCAAGGTATCCCTCTTTGTCTAAGTGATATGCTAGTGAACAACAATATTTCAGGTTTAACTACTGAAGTCCTGCCCTGCACACAGGTGCTACTAAGGCACTATGCAAAGCAAGAGCTAGAACATTTGTCTAATCAGCCCTCTGCGTTTAAGGGCTATTTCTATTCAACATTGCTCTAAAGGTAAAACTTGGCAGTCTGACTTTGCAAATTTTATAATTTTTTTTGTCTGGTTTAACTCCTTTTAAGGAGTTCTGTTACTACACTAAGAGCTGAGGCATGGAGGATTCATACAGAAGCAGCCATTTGTGGTTCAGTTCCTATTTCTCGTGATGAGGCTATGATTGCACATGTGGGGAACTGGCTTACTAGAGAGGAAGCGAACATTACAATGGTGAGAGGGATTTGTGCCAAAGGCAATATTGCTCACTCCTTACTTCATTTGTAACCATGAAAGCCCAAATAACTCTGTTCTATCTCTCCTTTTGTTGTTAAGCACTGCAGCAGATCACTTGTTTTTCTTGTCCTGAGGCTCCAACTGCTTTCATGGTTATTTCATTGCTCTGTTTCTACCTTGCTGCATGGTTTCTGCAGATGGGTATTTTTCTTGACTATGCTGTCGGTGCATAATAGCCCTTGGCACTTCCAATTCAGTGCCATTATATTTAATGGGAAAATGCTTCAAGCAGCTGCAACTTGGCTGCTGTATTTTCTTAGGGCCAAATGGTCTCCTGGTGCACAAAAATCATAAAAAAGTAAAAACTCACCCAGGATCTGTGTGGACTGACGTGTCAAATGAAAGTTACATATACAGGCATACAAGAAAAAACATTTCTGTGTCCCAAGAACTGTATTTACCAGCTGTTGATCCACTGCAACCATGAATTATCAAACGGGTCTACTAGTTCAGCATTACCTTTTGAACAACTTTCCAGTGAACATTCCAGGGTGCAATCTGACTGGAGAGCCTTATAACAAATTTAACTCTCTGTTTTGCATCCATTATGAACCCAGTAAGAAAGAAACTCAGACTCTGTAAGGTGTCATTTAAAATGCAACTTATTAGAGCTAGCACCACAAAGAATGAATCATATGGATAATACTACATCCTTTTAGATGGTAGGAACTCCAGGTGGTGTTGCATCTCATGGGCCTCCAATCCACATGCAGCATGCTGGGCAGACCCCATCCACAGAGGACATTCCCCCATTTCAGTAATTTGAGCTGTTATGGGATGTTCTTACAAGAAAACATATTTGCAGCACAGTACAGTAAAGTGCAAGCACAGCACAGGCTTGGGCATACTCATGTTAACTTTTATGTTGATCACTAACTCCTCAGCGTACAATGGCCTCCCAATCAGGGTCAATATGCTCTCTTTCTTCTAGATGCATAAATTTATGCTACAAATAAGTATTTATAATTGATGTTGAGCTGCCCTGTGGTAGTTGGCATGTATGTTGTCATCTTGGTTACTGAGATAATTTCTTTACATTACAAGAAGAGAGAATCCTCTTTATGAATTGTTTTCTGGGTGTCAGCCTGAGTCCCCAACAAGGATGGAGGAGCTAAGTTTCAATGTATGACACTAAAAAGTCAGCAAAACTAGGCTAGAAGGACTGTGGATTGATACGTGCTTTAAGAGCTGAATCCCACTAACATACAGAAAATATAAGCAAGCTTGAAAAAGTAACAAAATTAACTGTCCGTAGTGAACACAAAAATCCAACCATGGTCCCTCAAGAAGCTAGTCCCCTTATAAAACAAGAAGTATGACAATACTTTGAGTAATATAGATGCACTTAATCTGTTTTGCCTGGTGCTTTATGCACATCCGTTTAAGTGAGGACCTGATATTTTTATACGCAGCCAGTCACAGACTCCTGTATACCGTCTCCCAGTGTCTCCCATAGTCACAGGGGAAAACTGCAGAACTTAAACCTGATCAGACTTCAGGACAAACAAGGCAAATTGTGCTCTTCAGTTCAGGCTAGGAATTCAACAGCTGTCAGTGTTCAGCCTGGAATATATAGGGCACGTGGTCTCATATTTTAAGGGATACACTCAAGAAATGGTAATAAAATTAGCACTGTAACCATGAGCAGATTACTAGTGGATTTTGACAATTCCACTTATCTTAAAAAAGCTAGTAAGATCTGAATACAGCTGCATATTCTCCATGATATCTAACTAGACATCTGTAACAACAAAGTTGACCACATCTGCTTAAAATAGTGGCCCACAGATAGAGCCTGAGTTTTGGATATTTTAATAAAATTCAATAATATCTAATTATACAGACAGACTGCAGTTCTTCATTTTACAGAAAGCCTTCCTTTAGGATATCTAATAGCTTGTGTGTTGAACCTGGCTGGCCACTGGATGCCCCTGAAGCTGCTCTACCATTCCCCCTCCACCAACAAGGAGGAGAAAACACAGTGAAAAGCTAATGGGTAAAGATAAGGACAGGTACATTATGTACCAATTACCGTCATGGGCAAACTAGATTCAATACGGGGAAAATAATTTAATGTATTACTAATTAACAACTGTATTGGGTCTGGCTGAGGTGAAGTTAATTTTCCCCATAGCAGCCTTCATAGTGCTGTGCTTTGTATTGGTAGCTAGAAAGGTGCTGATAACACACCAGTGTTTTGGCTACTGCTGAGCAGTGCTCGCGCAGCACCAGGGCTGTCTCTCCAACATTCCCCCCTCACCAGTAGGCTGGGGGTGGGCAAAGTCCTGGAAGGGGACATAGCCAGGACAGCTGTCCCAAACTGACCAAAGGGATATTGTGTACCACATGACATCTGCTCAGCAATAAAAGCTAAGCAAAAGGAGGAGGAGGAGGGGGCATTTGTTATTTGCAACGTTTGTCTTCTGGAGCAACCACTACATGTACTGAAGCCCTGCTGCCCAGGAAATGGCTGTACCTCGGCTACTGATGGGGAATAGAGGATAAATCTTTTGTTTCCCTTTGCTTACACACACATGGCCTTTGCCTTTTCTTTATTAAACTGTCTTTATCTCGACCCATGAGGGTTTTTTTTTTTCCATATTATTTTCTCCCCTCTGTCCTGCTGAAGAAGAGAGTGATAGAGCAGCTTGGTGGGCACCTAGTCTCCAGCCAAGGTCAACCCACCACAATAACAGAGTAGGACAGTGATAAATAAGAACAAAACCAAAAAGACCTTACCTCTACCTTTCTCTCCTTCCCAAGAACCACAGGGGGACAGGAAATGAGGGTTGCAGTCAGTTTGTAATGCTTCATCTCTGCCACTCCTTTCTCCTCACACTGTTCCAGCGTGGGGTCCCACCCACTGGATACAGTTCTTCACAAACTGCTATAATATGGGTCCTTCGCACAGGCTGCAGTTCTTCCAGAAATGCTACATTATGGGCCCTTTCCATGGGGCACATGGGGTATACATGTCTTCAGGAACAGACTGCTTCAGCCTGGGATCCCACGAGGCACAGCTCCTGCCAGAAAACCTGCTCCTGCATGAGCTAGGAGCCTGCTCCTGTGTGGGCTTTCTATGGGCTCCAGCTTCCTTAAGGGCACATCCACCTGCTGTAGAATGGGATCCTCCATAGGTTGCAGGGTGGATATCTGCTGCACCATGGACATCCATGGGCTTCAATGGGACAGCCTGCATCACCATGGTCTTCAGCATAGGCAGCTGTAGCACTCCCCACCCACTCCTTCTTCAACAGCCTTGGTGTCTGCAGGGCTGGTTCTCCCATATTCTTATTTGTCTCTCTCGGTTGCTGTTTTATACCCCTCCTTAAATATGTTATCATAGAGGTGCTGCCAACATTGCTGTTTGGCTGAGCTTTGGCCAGCAGTTGGTCCTTCTTGGAGCCAGCAGAAATTGCCTCTGTTTGATAAGGGGGCAGCTCCTGATGCCTTCTCACCCCTTCTCAGGGGTGGCAGAAGCCCCCCCTGCAGCCCTCATGCTTGCAAAACCTTGCCGTGTAAACCCAGTACATAGTTCTTTAAAACATACCTTATAAAACCAAATTGGGCTCTCAAAGGGACATTTATATTTATCTATATCTATCTAACCATTCACTTCTGTTCCTTTCTATCTTATATAGTTGTATTTGTTAATTTAAAACATGTAGTCTCTTCCCTCTGTTAGATAGACTAACATATCTTTTTAACATAAACTTACAGTTTCAAAAGAATTTCATGCAAATCTCACTGAGAAATAAAATTCAAATATAAAATACAGAAAGACCAGATGTTTGAAATGTAAAGGCAAAGGAAATAAACAATATGGTGTGGTCTATTTGCATGTTTGAAGACTCTGATCATAATAGCCAAAATGATTTTGAGCTTTCAGTTGTCTAACTTAAAACTGGGGCTGCAAATTGCAGATGTGTACAAAATCACCGAAAATTCTGGCCTCCTGCTTCCCCTCATATACTTTATGTGTGCTACATAATTAGCACTCTACTCTGATGATGAACTCAGGGTATAGACTCAGTTTCTCACTAATTTGCATGGACATACATTACTTAAAATATTAAGAGCTGTTGTACCAAATGCAGGGTATTACTTTCACAAAAGTGAAGATGAACATATAATAGAATAAATACTGACACATTGGCCCCAAATTCAGGAATGAAAATAGGAGGATACTGTAAGATAAATCGTAATAATCCATTTGCAGAAATCATGAAACTGGGGAGAGGAGGAGAAATAATAAATGTGGATAACTATTTATTATCTGTACACCCATTAGACTGTGTTCCTCTTGGTGTGAAAGGGTAATTCGTTTCCCTTGTTGGACTTAGCAAGTGTTTCTTATATAAGTGCTAGATCTGTGACAAACTTTGCAAGGGATGGAAGCCAATAGTTTGGGATAAAGCTAAAAGGAATTAATAATGGTGCCCTGCTCTCCTTCTGATAGGGATGTATTTTCATTGTTCTGCATTTCCCCTCCAGTAATTTTGACATGAGAAGGAAGGACCTGGGTTAACATTATCTATCTAGCAGAGTATGCAGTGACAGGATTTTATGAGGACTCTAGGACGCATGGTTAAAGTTCGAAATGGTAAGTGGTAAATTGATTGCCTCGACTGAAAAAAAAAAGTCATCTTCCAGGTCATGCCAGCTAACCTTCTGTGTGCACAAGTCTGACATGATAGCCTTTGCATGCTAAAGAGATTAGATGACTGTGAAAAACAACAAAATGAAGCATTGAAATTTTATTTATTTTTATTTTATTTTTATTTATTGAAGAAAGGAGTTTTCTGACTTGTTGATGAAAAATGGCCTGTTACAGACCAATTCTATTCTAATACTATTGGAGTGCATTTTGAGGCTATTTTATTAAGTCTACTGAACTGACACCTCTTTTGGATATAAAGTCATTAAACTTGTTCCTGAACATGATTTTTGCTTTGTCCTTCAATGTACTCAAAGAAAATTAACATTATTGAATTACTATGTCTTGAAAACTATTACTGTGAATTCAAATACAAAGTTCCTTAATTTAAAATATAAAATGAGAAGGATATACAATGATTGTGAAATTTTTTTCATTCCACTGGAGATGCTTATTACATTTCCAGCAAAGAGAAAGTAAATGAGGCATAAAGTCCTCTGTAGTTCCTTTCTCTATTGAAAATAGGACTGAGTATTATACAGCTATTGCATATTGCATACAAACATTAACTCAAGCAGTTTTTGATTTTGGTGGTAAGGAGAATCTGCTAAATTCTATTTAACATACCCAAAAGATGGAAACAAAGGAGATATGTTTTGTATTGCCATATTAGACATTATCTATTTACCCATGTTCCGGTAAGGAGAAAATACAAGTACTTACACTGTTGCAGATGTAAACCTGGAGAAGGTTCATTTAAGAAAAGCTAGCATGATATTCTGAGGCTATTTAATCCTGCATGTAATTTTAGAATTGGTATTTTTAATAGGCAGAGCCATAAAAAGACGCACGTTTCCCTTTCACCTTCTCACCCATTAGGCTTATTCATCTGTCACTGGCTTCTCATCCCTTAAAAAGTCTTTCTTGATGGCAGAAATAAAGGGCCAGCCAGCAAAGCTGAACTGTATTTTGAACTGTATTTTTATATGTTAGACATCTCCTTAGAGAGATGCCCCTGGTGAACTCTCTCTCCTATCGTTGTTTCAGCCGTGTCAACACAGTTTAAAAAGTATAAATAACATACAATTTTAAACAACATCTAAATTGGTAGCTATATTGTTAGTCTTCCTAGCCTTTTATTTATCTGTGAGTATAACATGATGAACTATTAGAGGAAGTTTTTTCTAAAAACAGGTTATCTGTGATTTTAAGATAATTTATTACATATATTTAAAAAGATTTCTCACAATTAGATGCTCATTTCTTCTAAGAAACCCTTTTGCCCAAAGGCATTGCTACAGATATGATTTTCTCACTTATTAACAAAACTTACATTTGTGCCCTATCCCATTTCAGCAGAGTATATTAAAACCACCCCAATCTGATTAAAATAAATAAGACAGTGTGGAAAGTAAGTTATTTACATCTATAATTTTGTTCCCATTGTAACATTAACAGAAATAAACTTTATACAATATCTCGTATATGGATTGAGCAAAACAAGGCCATGGAAGAAAGACTCTTTCTTCCATCTTCTGACTTGTTATCTACATTCCTATGACTAGCAGAAAGATTATGTTATGTTATGTTATGTTATATGTTACGTTATGTGTTATGTTATATCATATCATATCNAACTGAGGGAAAACTGTCTTGGAGCTCTCTTTTGCAAAGGATGAAGTCATTTTCACATTAAATGGATGACAAGTCTGTAACAAAACTGCCATCAACTTGCATAGGAACAAAATTCTTAACCTATGCACAAAAATATACACTCACTGACAAACACACATACAACAAGGGCAAAGTGTGGGAAGCAAAGATTTCCCTAGCACTCAAGTCATATTTTTGTCAAAGTTATGGAGATAACAGCACAAGCTTGTGGATTTTGAATTATATTGTACTTGTGCATGTCTGAAAATCTGAATGATCATTTAAGGAAGGCCCTATCATCACGACAAAGACATTTGGGTAGTACTTAGAAATTATCATAATCTGACCAACAGTTAGAGACATAGCTTCATAATGCTCTAGCCTCATTTTTTGGATACGTTCAACCCCACGTTTCATTTCACAAAATCTAAGCTGTTTTTATGAAGAATCTGACAGACTTCCAAGATCATCTTCTCCCCCAAAAAAGATCTGTTACATTTCTGCTACAAAACTGTGGAAGATGTCTTTGGTTTTGTATACAAAATTGTGTGCAGTGCTCATCTTCACACCCCTCCTGTGGGAGTGATATGTAATGTGCAGTCATATGTAACTGTGTATGATATATATACTTACACTTAAGACAGTCTTTCTAGTTTCATTTATACTCAATAACGAATAATAAACTGCTCAAAAGTGTGAACCCTAAGGTTTACAGCATGATTAACCATCTTAAGTTAGATACTTAAAATTAGCCAGAGAGATAGGAATATGTATGTTGCACAGTTTCCCTTTGTTGACATTAAAGGGACCATAAAATGACCAGTTCATACATATATGTTTGAAACAGCACATTGTGAGTCTGACCTTCTATATACCTTCATATAAAAAAGCATTCATACTCCTCACAATGTCCTCTCAACAGTTTCAAGAAGCAAAAACAGCAACCGGAGATTAATTTTATAGATGTTTTCTTCTTTCTCCATTTCAAATAGCCATGGCCCATTCACCAAATGCAAAGTTGGAGCAAAGGAGGAAGCTAATTTAAGAACACCACAGAATCCATCTAAAACTATAATCCTCAGAAAAGAGGCCTTGTGTTCACAGCCAACCTGTGTCACAGGTATTATTCAGACTCCAGCATGTAAAATTCAGAATTCCAATATGTTACCAAGAATTTCTTCAGTGCATCATAGCTATCAGTAACCATTCAGAAACTAGAACTGAATGTACTTATTAGCTCACAGTTTAGTCTACATTATCTCTCGGATTAAGGGGTGCATTAAAGGACTTGTACATGTCTGAATCACCTTGAATGATGCACAGATCTTTTGCAGATGGCATAAATACAAGTTGTTCTCTAGGTGTATTGCCTACATACAAAGGGAACTGGGCCCAGTCAACCCCTAAAATCAGATTAAATGTGTTTTAAAGCTATATGTGCTATCCCAGCCTTCAGGTCCTATGCTAGCCTAATTCAATGAGATCCAAGGACCTAGTCTGTTGTTATCAGGTATCTTGAACGTGGTTTTGTTGTCTGGGTTAGGTAAAGTGTCTCTGGAAATTACTTAAGAAGAAATGGATGTAGTCAGCCACAGTAGGTGGCTTACCATACTGTTGGCATACTCCAGTAAAATCCACAGTCATTTATAAGGTACTAAAAATAGGTATATTTTTAAAAAAATATTGCTTTTCATTCAGCTCTTAAAAACCTTCCATCTTTTTTGTGAGTAAACAATTTGTAAAAGAACATAAAGTCAGTCCTTATTTACTTGACTTACATCACTTCATTTTATCAGAAATAAACATTTCCTAGATTTGTACTTATGTCAGAAATATGAAAAAGAATACTATGTCTAAGAAAGAATCAAGGAAAGGTTTAATAAGCCGTGGGTACCTTACTTAAAATATGATTTTATTTTGTTACTCTCTGAAAGACTCTGATAATCTTGTGTAAATTACTTTTTCCATGTGAATTAAGTGTCTTGTCTTCTATGAGGACTGCTATTCATGCAGGACCTCTAAAATGCACTGTTTACACATAACTTGATTCAGGTTAGTCTTAATCTTAATCTCATAGCAAGAACTATGCAATTAGTGAGATATAAGCGTAAAATTCATGTTTGTTTGGTAGTTATAATTGTGGCGCCGATGGGTATCACAGCAGCTTTGTGCCTTTTTGCATACACTCCATGCTCTCCACTCATTATTTCCATGGATAGACCAGGAACTCCCGAGCTATTCGTTCTCTGCTTAGAGACAGTGGGCTACTTAAAACACAATAGACTGGTTCAGCCAGGGTAGCTGATTGAGCTCTAGTCTGCCTCCGCAACAAATTATTAGACTAATTCTTACTGGAGCTCCCAAGTGGGAATTTCAACCAGGTTTAACAGTTCCCCCAGGCAGCCCCTGCTGGATCTAGTCTCTTGTATTTTTCAAGTTGTCATACTGTGAAGGGGTGCTTTCCATGGCAGAGATGGCCAAACTGTGGGCAGGTAAGATAAGATGCAGTAGTCAATAGAAACTGTCCCTACAGATGCAGAAATGGCCATGCAGGACATTTCCTGCCAGGGATTAAGAATAGCAGGTCTGCTCCAGGATGGGGAATGAGGCAAGGGCACAGCCTCACTGGCCAGGGTGCAGTCCCTTAGAGCATCAACAGGGTTGGCAGGAACAGGGACTGGTAACAGGACCCATCAAGAGGAGTCCTTTCAGGTGCAGCAGGAGATGGAACCAGAGGTGGGTCTGGAAACAAGGTTTGGCATGGGTCCAAGGTTTGTTCAGGAGGCAGGGCTGGAGATGAGACAGAGAACAAGCAGGCATGCTTCAGACAAAGAGTGAGTGCCCAGGGACTCTGGAGGCAGAAGGTGTGGATGTGGATCTGAGGTAACACTGGTCAAGGCAATTAAAGCCTGTTGGTGCCCTTGGGGTCCAGGCAGCTATTCTGTACATAGTTAAGAAAATCAAAAGATATTTTGTATGTCATTTAAGATAAATAATAACAGTGGATCATGCAAATGATGAGCCCTTACACACTACCACAGCCCAGCTGGATATAAGAATTCAGTAAAACAATAATTCGGGGAGTATCACCTGATCCAGCAGAAGATGCTGCTGCAAGGATCCTTGCAATGGAGATTCCTGTTACCTCCTGGACAAAGACTGTCATCCTGCTTGAGAAATTTGATTCCTCATGCCAGTGTTACCCTTTGCAAAGATGCCAATAGATTATGGTTGTTTTTTTTTTTTTTTAGCAAACACACTGTCCAGGAGTGGCTATGCAACAAAACAAAAGTTTGCTCTCAGCTTTTGCTTTTTATATACAGGAGCAATAATGTAAGAGTTAGATAGACTTTTTTTTTTTTTTTTAATTAAGATAACCAGTCATTAGGGCCTACTAAGTAGAAAGCTCTTAAATTACAGATAGAGACCCCTAGTTATAAAATTTTTGTTCCTTAGATAGTAAATCATAATAGTATATTCTTTTTTTCCCCTTCGGTATGTATACACATATATGTGTTTATATAATTACAAGAGAATTGTAGAAAAAAGCTATGAAGCTTAGAATTTAGTTAGAGGTCCAGACTGTTCTAATAATATGCATTTAGAATTTGTGTAGCTTTTCTTTTTTTAATTAAATATTTTAAGATCATTTGCTGGTTAAAAAAGATGGTATAGCTGTTCAAGAACTTAAGGTCCCTTTTTTTTTTTCTGTTGGTGTTACATTTTTCCCAGTTTAAAATAACACACATGCACTTCTCAAGCTTCTGCTGGTTTGTGTGTCAGTCTTCAAGGAAGAGAGGAGCCTAAAGCTGATTACAGCACCCACCTCATCATCACTTTACCTTTCTAGAAATCTTTAAGTTTAAATGTATATGAAGCCACCAAGGAGAAACATCTGGATACATCAATTCAGAGACCAGAAGTAAAGAAGGAATCTCCTTTTCCACAGTATGTATTCATCATAGGTTACTTCCCCATAGTTTGACTGACTATCAGATATTACTGCTTAGGTGTTATAATGAGGTAGTCTCTGACTGGCAGTTGTAGCATGCCCTTGGAAGGAGTAAGCGGTTTATACTCTCCTTCAGATATCTTCCTTAATTTTCTTACTGTGTAAGACCACCTTAAAAACCCAGTTCACATTTTTTTATTAATATTTCAGCACTGTAATGTATCTCCATTTTCAAAGTTTATGGAGAGACTATTTTCCCCAGAAAAGTCCAGCTTTACAACCAGCTATTACTTAATGATTTGTTTTATTTCTACGTTAACAATGCATGTTGTCTTTGTAACTAGGGATGTTCTGTAGTCACTCAAGATTTTGTTTTCTCCTGTATGTCGTTACATTTACTCTTTATAGATAGGTTCATTCTCAGTTCATGCCAAGCACTGTTCACCTAGTAAGCTAATAAATTCAAGTGAAAGGTCTAACAATTGAATTTAAAGCCTTCTGGACAACAGCATTTAGATAATCATCATTCCTATCGTAGTCCTCCACAAGCAACTAAGCTCAATGAATTTGTTCCGGCTTTTTACTTCAAGATAAATCTCAATTTATGGGAGCAGGGAGCCTTCTAAATTCAAATCCTGTGGCTATTAAATGTGGAACTAACCTTTCTGTCTGATACAAGAGGAGAGATAACATGATGGGGAAGGTGGTTTTCTCAGGATGAGGTCCATTCTTTACAAGCAGGTTGTGCTGACCCCTGCAGTTTCCCTAAATACAGGAAGCTCAACTGCATAATTCATGGCAGATTTTGTAGTATAGACACAGACATTTTGAAATTTATCTGGAGTTGCCAGGACAGCTTCAGATTTTGTTGTTGTTCGGCAATAATACATTCTAGACTATCTTCTGTATAAAATATCACAACATGAAAATGGAGGTAAAAGCAGAAAGGACTTAAATCTGTGTCTTGTATTCTACCTTTGGTCTTCCAAATTGTTTTTTAAGCAGGGATGGGTTTTTTTGTCATGTCTCTGAACAAGGGCCGGGAACAGATCCCTCTCCCAAAGAAAAGCAAGATAAATATTTGCAATGAGAGGATGAGATTATTATGGCACTGTCTGGCCATCCATCCTATTTCCTGGAATGATGCTGCTAATTCCTAACCAACCCAAACAGTAGGTTCAGGACTTAGAAGGAAGTAACTATGGGCTTCTGAATGGGAAACTATGTTTAGGATAAAGGAAAAAAAAAAAAGGTGACATTTAAATTCATAATCACAGTCTGCTTAGAATCATTAGCTATGTTTTGCTTGTATCCCCAAACAAATCATGATTAATAGCAAAAGGCTCCAGGGCAGAAATTGTAATTTATTAATTATCAGACTTGTGTTAATTAAGAGCTATATTGATATTATATCATTAACTGTATAGCATTTATTTTAGCATCACTGACAAAAATGAAGAACAAAAGATTAAGTCTGAGGCTCATATAATCTGTAAATTACTCCTCAATGCATCTATATTCTTCACAGTATATCTCTATTGGAAATATGCAGGTTAATGAGAATAATGTCACTGCCTTGACCAGCATCTTACTCTGAATATGAAGACATTTCTATATGCCAGTCATTATGAACATGTGGCCTCACATGTTACAGCAGAGGCAAAGACAGAGACAAGCATCCTAGTTGTTGTCTAGAATCCCATAAGGATGGGCTCATACCCCTGCGTGTGACAAACCCATAGCCTTCCTCCAAAATAACTTTGTAGCCATACAAATCCATTAATAGAATGGTGAGTAATCAAAATAAAAGCACAACTTAAATCCATATGGTACTACATGAAATGCACCTCAGTAATTTATTTTACTAAAACAACAAAAATATGGATATTGTTTATAACTTGCTCCCATTAGAGTATCAAAATCTCTACAGAGCACTCTAGTAAATGATCATTACTGTCTTTGACAGGTAATCCCATTTTCCTTGAAATCCATGGTAGAAGCATGGAAGGTGCTTTTCTAATGCGATCAACAGCCATCAGTGGAACACCATGAATCAAAGGGGTTGTAACAAAAAGTCAGTGAGAGAAAGTCCTTCTGTCAGTGGCCAGCAAGCAAATACATACATGTGTCAGTTATTATATTCAAGGGTGAGATTTTATACTGTTCATATTGGAATACATGAGCAACTAGGTCTGAAAACAGACTTTTCACCACAGGGTTAAGGGAAAATGGCAGATAACCTTTGAGACACACCATGGGCATAGCTATCCTCCTACCTAAAACTCTGACCAGAAGCTGTTCTTTTTTATGTCTCCAACTGCCATATCAGCTCTTTTTCTCCTCCTGGCATTTCCTCTGGGAAGATGGCAGCTAGCAACCAAAGACAGAGGCATGAAAAATGTTTCCCATGTGCAGCATTTTCAGTTTTCCAGCTTCTTTTGCTCTAATCAGTTCTTCAGTGAGACAGATAAAAAATGTCCAAGATGTTGCGTATTTTCCAAACTGCTCTTTTCAGTAACACTGGTTTGCATGAAAACAATTCCTAAATCCTTTCACACACATATGTGTGTAAGTACAGTAAAATCAAATGGATTTTCAGCAAGATGGCCAACCTACAACTTCCAGGGACACTTCTACCACTTTTCAGGGACTAAGGCAGAAAAGGAAGGAAATTATGATACTGAACGACAGCTTTTCTGTACTCAGTGATACTCAAGAGCTACTGAACTAGAAATGTATAGATGCAGCAAGAAAACATTAGTAGTTAAAGGACAGCTTTCCTTCAGGCTCTTCTGGTCTGACGTAGGAATACTGTTTACCTTCTGTGACAATAAAAAAACAGAAAAATAATTTCTCTACTGGGTGGTCGCTCAGCAGTGTCATGCTGCAAGGCAGAGATGGCAGAGCTTGCTGGAGGGCCACAGAAGCCCCGATGCAGGTGAATTCAAGGCTTCTTGCTGCAGACACTTATTGTGCTGGCCACTTACAAGCTTGTATGCTGACTATAAGTGTGACAAAAGGCTTTGCAAATCTCACAGAAAAGGGTTTGGGGTTGTTTGGGTAATTTTTTTGTTTTATTTTTCCCTTAGAGCACAAGACCTCAGGCTTTATCCTGAAAGACATCTCTTACTCTCCAGGTTTTTAGTGAATTTGTGACAGCTTTTCAACACATGTATCTGGCGAGACACTAAGAGGATGCTCTCTTTCAAGGTATTCAGGGCAATTCAGAAATGGCTTTTATCAGCTCATCAAAAACAGTTCAAAGCATAGCTTTCCTCAGTCTGGGGAGGAAGAGATCAACAGCTCTGGGAGGGAGCGATGTCCATTGCGACATCATACTCCTGTTCCTGCTTCAACAGCAATGCAAGAATGTCAGATCAACTCATCTGTTTTTATTGCTGAGTGGTGGTTTTCTAAATATGTAAATGGAAAGCTGTTTTTGCAGTAAAAAAAAAAAAAAAAAGCGCTGTTTTTAGCATAACAGCCTCTGGTGATAAATGTTTAAATCAACAAAACAAGTACCCAAGGGTTCTAGGGCAAGTGTTATCAGGGCTCATTGAGAGGTCTTTATACTAGATTTGAAGTGGGGTGGGGATGGTACTGGGCTAGCTGGTGAGGTGCCAGGGCATAGTCGCTTGTCACTTGTGGCAAAGTCTGCCAGTATTCCTGAGACCCAGAAGGCCCACCACATCTCAAGGGTCCAAACCAGATGAACGACTCCTGCTCTGAAATGCTTATATACCAATGCACGCAACAACCAGAAGGCTGTGCCGCCATCCAGAGAGACCTGGACAGGCTGGAGAGCTGGGCGGAGAGGAACCTTAGGAAATTCAATAAGGGCAAGTGTAGGGTGCTGCACCTGGGGAGGAATAACCCCCTGCACCAGGACAGGTTGGGGGCTGACCTGCTGGAGAGCAGCTCTGAGGAAAGGGACCTGGGAGTCCTGATGGACAACAGGATGACCATGAGCCAGCAATGTGCCCTTGTGGCCAAGAAGGCCAATGGCATCCTGGGGTGCATCCAGAAGAGTGTGGCCAGCAGGTGGAGGGAGGTCATCCTCCCCCTCTACTCTGCACTGGTGAGGCCCCACCTGGAGTGCTGCGTCCAGTTCTGGGCTCCCACTCAAGAAGGACAGGGAACTGCTGTAGAGGGTGCAGCAAAGGGCTACAAAGATGATTAGGGGACTGGAACACCTCTCTTATGAAGAAAGGCTGAAGGATTTGGGTTTCTTCAGTCTGGAAAAAAGGCGGCTGAGGGGTGACCTTATAAATGCATATAAATACTTGAAGGGTGGGTGTCAGGAGGATGGGGCCAGGCTCTTTTCGGTAGTGCCCAGTGACAGGACAAGGGGTAATGGGCACAAACTTGAGTATAGGAAGTTCCACCTAAACATGAGGAGGAACTCCTTTACCTTGAGGGTGACAGAGCACTGGAACAGGCTGCCCAGCAATATGGTGGAGTCTCTGTCTCTGGAGACATTCAAAACCCACCTGGATGGGTTCCTGTGCAATCTGCTCTAAGGTGTCCCTGCTGAGGCAAGGGGGTGGGACTAGACGATCTCCAGATGTCCCTTCCAACCCTACGATTCTGTGAGTCTAGGTGAATGTGTTCATACAGCAAGTGGACATAGCTATGCCTGTTCCCTGTACTCATCAACTTCTAGGGTACAAGCTGTGAAAGCAGAAACAACCTGAAAATACCCCTTGGTATACCCAAGGGTATGTTCTGGATTTCCTTCATTTGGAAGGGAATCTCCACTTCTTCCTTCCCAATCAGCAGTCTGATTAGAGACCCCAGAGATCACAAAGTGCAATTTCGTCACGGTGTTTCTGTTGGAAAGTGGGAACGGTACCACTCTGAAGCAATCAAAGTTTGCTTCCTCATGCCCGCTTCTGGGCAGAACCAAAATTAATTACAAGTCGATGAAACATGAGGTCTTGTGCTCCAAGGGAAAAAATAAAACCAAAAAAATCCCCCAACCAAACACAAACCCTTTTCTATGAGATTTACAAAGGAAGGAGAGTAGCTATGCCCATGGTGTGTTTCAAAGGCTTTCTGCCATTTTCTTTTAAGCTTACAGTGGGCAGTTTGAAACTTTGTCATTCGTTTATTCTGATACAAACTGAGTAGAAGTGAATTCCTATGGGGCTCTATACAACTAACAGGATGTGTGTCATTGTCATTGCCATGTGTGACTGCATATTTGTTGTGGTTGACCTATAGAAATTTCTCCATGCTGAGAACATTTCAGGCCAGAACATCTTGTGTTTCTGAAATGTTGACTATTTCCTTATGACTTTAGCATTCTAAGGGAACACATTGTCCTCAGACAAACACATCAGCACCAAAACTATCACTTAAATATGCTTGATCATGTGCTTGGCTATAGCAATATGTGTGATGTCCAAAGGCAAAGTGTTATGAACCAATACGCAGAATTAGAATCATTACAACTAAACAAAAATTCTAGCCTTGCTGTGCATTATTTAAAGTAGAAATTTTGAAGAAACAGAATTTCCACCTAGACTCAAATTCATACAGGTATAATACTGCCACTGGGATGTACAATGGGGTCTTATAATTTATATCCTAGACCTTGATCTCTAAAATCTTTCTTTCAGTTTTATAGGATTAAATTTTAAAAATGCATTCACTTGTTAAGAAAATGGTAAAGAAACAGGTCATAAAAAACTGAAGGATTCCACAGTTTGGATAAAATTGGGAAGAAAGTCATTCTTCTCTTAAGAATTTGATCATGTCACATATTTATCTGACACTAAGCATTTGGAAGTAAGTGTTGTGTGTGCAGCTGCATAGGAACCATTCCACGAAAACAAGTGAATCCTTTTAAATGAAGCATATCTTTGAAGCAGCTAAGATTTATTAATGTGCAACAATTTAAGTTTCAATGAAGTAAAAGGAAGTGGTGTTTTACTGAGGCTGTTACACCTTTATCTGTTTAAAACATACCTGGATGTGATTCAAGGAAGTACATTTTGATCAAATACAGGCTGCTGGTGTCTGTTTAGAAGAGCTACTGAATAAAGCCTTACAGACATTTCTTTCCTATTTCATTTTCTTTGCTTGTAAGACTTAAGTATATACTACTACCACAAGCACTTTGCATATTGCATCCCGGCTATCATCATTTTTCTTTACATATTTATTTACTGAGATTTGTCACTAAAACAGGATAACAAACTGTCAGGGCACCTCCTGGGACCTGGGACTGCTGGAGTTCCCCTTGGGGGGTCCCCATGGAGCAGGGCCAGGCAGCCAGGGCCAATCCCAACTCACAGCTGGGATCAGAGCAGCCAGGGGGCACCAGGGCTGCCCAGGCCCCCGGCATCCGGGATGCACTGATGCCATGCTGTCGCGTTAAGAGGACTATATTTTCGATATTTGTCTGTCAGAGTCCCAGGACTTTCACTGATCTACTATCAGAGTCCCACCAGAGGACTTTCACTGAATCAGATTCACAAATATTCAAAATTAGTTATTTTATTGAGAGCGACAGTTGCAGATTCGAGACTGCCGTTGATAAATTCACTAGCTACAATAGCGCTAATTAATTAAGGTTAATATTGCTAGCAAAAATAACGATAGTACAATAACCCGGGGTAACATTCACCAGAGGGTGAAAGGCGCAGCGCTTACCCAGAAAGGCATCCCTGCCTGGGGTGGAGGAAGAGAACACAGCCCGTCCACTGGTCCGTCAGGTATCAAGTTTCTTCTCTCCCAATTTAACAGTCATTTTCTCCATCCTTTTATCCCCAAAATTACGAGGTTTCCCTCCCCTAGGTGACATGTAGTATGATTTGGGTGGAGAGACGAGTGCTATAGTCATATATGTTTAGCATGATCTCTAAAATCTTCATTAGCATATACAGGGGTGTCAACTTTAATATGCATTTCACAGGTAATGAGGCAAAGGTCAATTACCGGGCATGGTAGCCTCTCAAGGAAACAAAGAGCCACACAGAGTCTCTGTTATCTTGATTTTACTATCTCTGCTGACAAAAAGCAAGGCTGTCCTGTCTCCCCAAGACTACCCCGTTACAAGAGATAGCAAAGCCAGTCTTAATTGCTCTTTGAGCACAGAGACTTCACCTCATTATCCAAATTCCACACATACTGACACATGAGCCTGTGGGTTGGCCTGACTCAGTGGAGCCCGTGGCTAGGCAGGGTTCTGGGGAGCTGGAGACCTGCTGTGGCATCACTGGGGCAGGGGCTGATGCATGGGGTCCTGGGCCCTGGGCAGGTGGGAGGAAGACTGGGGGGGCTGGGCAGGGACAGGCAAGGCTAGGGGTGCCCTCAGGGGTCTGACACAAACCGGATTTCTGAGAACCCTGATACTAGCATCTAGAAGCATACCAAGGCGACTAGCCAACAGTAGCCAGACTTCACAAGGGAACAACAGTTTATCTCAGCCACCAAATAATAAAGCAGAAAAAAATCAGGAAAATTAACATAAACTACTCTAGAGTTCCCATCACATTCAAGACAATTTCCTCATTCTCCTCATTCTTCTATCGTATTTCTGAGTCCTTGCATGTATGAGAACCATTATAACGGTTCTTAAACATTTTGGATGAAATTTACTCTCTGCTATCTTTAAATCCAAAGTCGTGCTGAATTTATAGTGTTGTGAGTGAGGGAAGAAGTCTGCCTTTCTTGAAAAGCATTTTGTGCCACGGTGCATGAAGAGTACTATTAAAAATAAATTACATTTTAGTTCCATAGAGCACTTCCTTCTTATGCAAGTGCTCCCATTAAACTAGTAAGTTTTGGATATTCAGCACTTCTGAGAACTACATCTCTATATGTCAGTTTCTACATTTAGTTTAAAATGACAAAATTTAGCTGTTCATGTTTGAAGATACTGGCCCATTTTTAGAGATGTGATAGCAACATTCTAATTCTGTATCGACAGTCATGCCCTGGGTTGAAAAAACTTGGTGACCTGAAAGACCAAAATGGCTAATGAACTTGTAAATGGTTGTGCTCCAACATCTATCATCTCTTAAAAGAGAGATGGTTTCCAAAGTTAGCCTTTTTTTTTTTTTTTTCTGATATCTAAAAAGCAAACTTTACAGATCTAGCTTTCCTTTCACTGTGCTTTTGGGTTTGAAAATTGGAGTGTAACCTTGTCAATGCATGCCTGCCTTGAAACCTAACCTTTAGATAGTATATCTCTAAAGATTATATATTAGAAGGTGTGGAGGTTGGAAAAGAAAAAAAAAAATTCTTTTTTTATTCTAGTGTTGCTATGAATACATTGGAAATCCGAATGTATTGCAGACAGTTAGAAAATAACATACATTGAAGCTGTGAGACAAGGAACGCTTGCTTCCTAGTTTTTTTTAAACTTATTTAATTTAATTAATTTAATTAAAATGATTGAATTGAACTGTGTAAGTTATGAAGGTCCCATATTTATTTTTTTAATTGTGAGAAACTTATTCTCTTTTCAAGACGGGGAAACTATGTTCCCATAATTATTGCATAGTAACATCTTCCTTTAATAAAGCTATCTTTTGATCTTCTAAGGGAACTGAATTCTGCCTTTATACCTAATTCTTTCATACTTAAATAAATCCAGTTGAAATACTACTGATTATACTTTTAGGCAAACACCAGTTGTCTTCCAAACAAAAATAAACTGTTCATGTTATAGTTATTGGTTGTCCTTTCTATGCTGCATCTTATGCACTAGGAGTTCCTGAATTTAAGAAACATTTAATGTAAGTATAAAGAGACTCCTTGCAGTTACTTAGCAAGAGAGATATGATTTTTTCTTTTTGTTTTTAATTGTCATTTAATATTACCAGTAATATGTCATTTCTATGCAAGACATTCTTGTACTATTACTACAGGAATTATTCTCATCACTGGAAACACAGAAAATAATGCTATCATTGTCCAGATGGAACTAACCACAGATATTTCTGAGACTGACATGAGTTAGGGAAGAGCAATCTTACCAGCCTGACTACCTCTATCTTACTTATCATGAAAACAAAATCCTGATGAAAAATTTGCATCTCTGTCAGCATGCATTAGAATCTAAATTTACAAATCTAACCCTATTAAAAAAAAAAAAAAGGGCACAGCACAAATTTCCAGGTATTACTTTCCTCAAGACAGAAAAGCGGTTTGTGTGCATAGTGTTACGTAAGTGGTTAGGTTTTTGTTTTTGGCAGGTCTGAAGAATTCACCCAGTAAAAAACCACTGTACTCACCTGACCAAAATTCAGAATTCTTCCTCTATACACTCATAAATGTTAAGATTTTAAATTGATTCTAAACTGCACATATTCTATGTTTCAAATGAAATCACAAACACTTGTAATTATCTAGACATCAGGGAAAATGAATTTTTCACTTAGAAAATAGTACAGAAAGTATAACACTGAAAATGCTGAAATAGTAATCCTTCCATTCTTTAGCCATTTCATGTTGGAAATTACATGCTACAATCTTGTATCTTATTCAAACAGAAAATGTCCTAGCAAATATTTACTAGACATATTTCCTTCATTTATGAGGAACTGCATAAAAAGATCATATCCAGCATAGGATCATAGAATCATAGAATCATAGGGTTGAAAGGGACCTCGAAAGATCATCTAGTCCAACCCCCCTGCCAGAGCAGGGTCACCTAGAGCACATCACCCAGGAACGCGTCCAGGCGGGTTTTGAATGTCTCCAGTGAAGGAGACTCCACAACCTCTCTGGGCAGCCTGTTCCAGTGCTCTGTCACTCTCACAGTAAAAAAATTCTTACTGATATTCATCTTGAATCTCCAGTGCTCCAATTTGCATCCATTACTCATTACAGGATACTGTTCAAAAGTCTTCCACCCTGGAAATATATGCTATGAAATTCAACATCCAGCCTCCAAAGAATTCCATAACCCTAAAATGAAATAATATATTTAAATATTTAAAATTGCAGAGGGTTAGGATCGGAGAAAACAGTAAGATGTGGATAAAAACATCCATAAAGACAAGGGTACAGTCTCCAAATGAGTTGTTGTAGAAGGTTGGATATCATTCACAATAGGTAGAAACTATGCAGTAATCATGATTATAGACACAGATTATCCATAGTTGAGCCCTAATCCATCCCTGAGTCCAGTTCTGTTATATGTTATCAAGGACCCATTTATTTTAATGACCTCATCTTCCCTTGATCTCCTGCCAGAATGTCTTGGGAAAAGTGATATACACCCCAAAATAATAATGCACATTTCATTTCTTCCGTGCTACAGTCACCTTTGAAACAGTTATCAGTCCTCTCTAGTTCAAAGTGTATCTAATCCGGGGATATTGTGCAGATTGTGGGGACTCTGTGTATGCAGAGAAAATTCAGATACTCAGATTACAGATTCAGGGTACCACAGTGAGACTATCGCTTTTGGTTTGAAGGTATTGGCAGGTTGGAATGCTGTCAATTCTTGAAATAAGTGGAATAGCTGATAACTAAGAACTATTGTTTCAGACTCTCCGCAAATTTTAATATATTTTCTCTGAAGTCAGAACAAATTATATACCTACATTTTCACACAATGAAGCAGAAAGCAGAGATAACACCACCTTTGCTCTACCTCTGCCTTTTCCTCCATACCTCACTAGTAATACGCCTAGGTTTAGAGGAACTATTCCTTTATGTCCAGCAATTAAATTAGAAACTGCAGATTGAATCTTCTTATGC
This sequence comes from Rhinoptilus africanus, assembly GCA_013400135.1. Classification (NCBI taxonomy): domain Eukaryota; kingdom Metazoa; phylum Chordata; class Aves; order Charadriiformes; family Glareolidae; genus Rhinoptilus; species Rhinoptilus africanus. The sequence continues at coordinate 154,409 of VXBO01002029.1, forward strand.
TTTCACAACCTTTAGCCATTCTTTACTCTTCCTCAGCCTGCTCAGGTGTTTGAATGTGAAAGAAGTGTTTCAATGTGAATGAAGGCCTGTTAAGGGTTAAAACGTGAAGCTGGTGCTTGGATCGCTTAGTTATAAAGCTTCTCTCTGTGTTCCTGCTACACCAGAATTTTTTAAAGAAATTGTCTAACAAAACTACATGTACCATATCACTAACAGCAACCTCCTGCGGTGTGGTTGCATTCAGGGAGTAAAATTACAGAAAAGAAAAGATCTCCCTGAAAAAGGAATTAATGAGATGAGTGGTATAAAGATGACACCTAGTCTCTAAACTTAACTGTAGGTAGAAGCCCTTTACTCAAACCCCAATACATAATAATAGAATTTTCCATTCCATTTGATGCTCAGTCTTTTTGCCTGAACTCACTAAACTTCTGTTCAAGGACTGCTCATACTTAATTATACAGCTTCACATCTCTGGTGTACACATCACCTGCTGCAGATTTTAATGTCAATGGAAAGATTAATTGAATTTATAGAGTTCATAAAATACAGTAGACAGTTTCTTATTTATCAGAAGATGAATAAAACAAAATTGCCAAAATTCAGTATTGACTTCTTGCTTCCTTTTTGTGTAGGATACGTCCTATATTTTCAGACCACTTTGATTAACTTATCTCTCTTTCCCTTTCTTTGTTCCTATAGTCCACTTTTATGAAATGATTTTTCATAAAAGTGACCAAATATAGAGACATTCATTTGTGTAAAGGAGTTCTTTCCCCTAAAACAAATTTGTATAATACTTCATTAGATTAATTCCCTGGAAATATGGTTTTAACAACATTTTTTAAAAGTTGACGTAAAATAAACTGTTTCCATTAAAAAGGAGAGGGTCTATCTCTTGCTTCTAAAAAAACGATGTTCTTAATCATAAATACCACTCTTCTCCTTATTTAAAATTTAATAATATTTCCCAGGTGCTGTGGAAGCAACTAAATGCTAAGTAACATTAGGATTTATACTAATAAAATAAGGATGAAAACTGATTTAACATCTGTTTTATTAATTAAGTCTAATAATGATCTAATAACAACTGAGACACTGATCAATTATTCTCTCGTGATTGTATGTCATGATACTAAACCCAAAATTTCTGAAGTCCTAACTCACTTCTCATTCAGTCAGTGATTAGAGAAGCTGTTAATTTCAAACCAGTGAAATTTCTCTTTGAATTTAGTCAGATGCCTGTTTGTTGCCTCTAGATACAACAGGAACCATGACAGTATTGCATAACTTTGATGGGTTAAAGTTAGGTATAACACATGGGTATGAGGGAAAAGTCATACCTTTCATTAGACCAACTAAGGTTATGTTTTGCCTAGAGTAGCTGAGAAAAATATTGAATTCTAAAATGTGCAGTTTGCCCACATCTCAACTCTGCAACAGTAAGGCCTACGTACTTTCCAAATGCTTGCTTCCGTAGAGAGGAACAAGTACCTTCTCTTACATGGCCTTGTTGAAATTGTATCATTCTTAGTAGATGCCCATTCTAGAAGACTGGAAAATCAAAGCTCTGGAGCACAGCCTGATGTAGTTTATAATATGAAGAAAGACTTATATATATAAAGTTTGGGGTTTTTTCCCAGCTGATACTAGTTGGTCTAATGAAAGCATTCTTTTCTCCTTTAGAAAAAAAAATAAATGTCAAAAGTAGAAATTCAGCATCTTTTTAATGACAAAATTTTGGATGAAACTTGAGAATTGAGTTTTGGTTTTATCTCATTGCTTTACGGAACACAAAAATTGAACTCAAAATAATAGCATCAGAATCAGATGGTTTGAAAGGGACATCTAGAGGCCATCTGGTCCAACTTCCTGTTCAAAGCAGCTCAAGCCATGTCTAGTTAAGCTTTGAATGTCCCCAGGGATAGAGGTTCCATCATATCTCTGATCAACAGTTCAAGTGTTTTAACACTCTTATGGTAAATATTTTTTTTCCTTTTATTGAGTCAGACTTCTCTGCTTTCTTGCTTGTGTCTGTTGCCTCTCATCTTTCCACTGCATATCTATAACCACTTGTCTCTTCTACACCCTCCTTTTAGGTAGTTGTAGACAGAAATGAGATCTCCCTTAATCTTCTCTCTCCAGGCTGAACAAATCTAGCCCCTGGCCAGCTTGACTTTCTCCAGTATATCAATGATTTTGTTTTACCAAGGAGTTCAAATACTAGACGTAGATTTCCAGTTGTGGTTTCACTTGTAAAGGGAAGAGGTAGATGACATCTCAAACACAGAGGAAGAATCTTTTCAGCATGGTGGATATACCCCTGCTAAGACAGCTCAGTGTGTAGTTGACTTGCTTTGTGGCAGACACCTGCTTTACGTGGTTGGAAAAGGTATCAGGGAAGATTTGTACTATAACCTTTCCAGAGAATGAAGGGAGCTTCACCAGCCTGTCTCGATTATTCTTCCTCTTGTCAAGTGTGGGTGTGATGTTTGCCTTTTCCCACTCACTCAGAATGTGCCCAGCTGCTATGATCTTTCAAAAATGGCACTTGTAGTGAAATTGGCCAGGTCCTTCAGCACCCTTGAATGCATCCCATCTCATCCCACAGAATTTTGTCCAGTTTGAATTGGTTTGAATTGTTTGGTTTTGAATATGGTTTGAATTATTTCTTCACTGCTGATTGATCATCTAAGCTACTCAAGGTTTCCTTGAAGATTTGAAATGAAACCAAGACAAGTATTTTAGTTTTAGAATTAGTTACAGTGTAAATAAAAGTCTTATATAAGGGGGGATATTCCAGTTCAACACAGCTATATTGACTGAGACTAAAGAGCACGATCAAGCAGCTGCATGAAATATGCCCCCAATTACAGAGGCATTATTCACCTCCTTTCTAAAGCAGCATAGTGATATTTGAAATGGAGACATAACAGCATATGATTTCATTGTCTGTATTAATACTGCACTTTTTTATAGCTAGCATTCCATGCAATTATCTAATTTTCATCTATGTCAAAAACAGTAGTGTTATAATATTAGCTGCACTTATTAGTAATTGTATCAAACTCACAAATATGAAAAATAATAAAATGCAAGACAACTTGTTTATGACAGGAGCAAAAAGAAAATTCGAGGAAAACAAGGTATCTTGGAACTTTGTATTCTAGAAAATGCCCATATAGAAAAGTTAACGATATTTAACTGACGTTTACTATTGGAGTTTGATTCATAATTCTGACCCAAAATGCTTCTAGATCCATAACCATCAAATTCAGAATAGATATACATACATAATTTATGGCTAGCATAAAATGGTCTAAAAAATATAGAATTAAATATTAATACTTGGGGTAAAACTCATTGAAATCTCTTTTGGATTCATACTTTGTTCAATATAATTTATAATATTTATCCAAAATATGAAAAAAACATACATTCAGAAAATTTTTTCTTAAAACCCCACAGAGATCAATAGTTTATTAAAAATAAAATTTAAAAAAACTTGCAAGTGTCTTTAAGAATAGAATTTAGCTTCAGATTCAGACATCTAAATTCTTGTGGTAACAACATAGCTTACAACATGTCTAAGCTCCCATCAAAGTCAATGAAGATGTAGCCAGTACAGTCAATGGAGTCAAGGGATCTATTTATCTCATCCTAAAGTAGGCATCTGCTTTGAAAGAACCAAATAGCTCTCTGTTTCCATTGGCTGTATTGACTAGATGCCTATTGACTGTAGCAGGAGCTTAGATACCTAGCCCACATGTAATCCTTTATGTTGTAGATACCTAAATCTAGCAGAATGACTCAGTTGCCCAAACACAGGTTCCTGAACACAGTGTTATCCTGCTCACATGCTTATGGATAAATAGTTGTCAGTCACAGCATAGTAAGCAATGGTATAATGCCACTAGAAATTTATGCTCAAGGAGCTTTATATGTCTGATTTAGGAGGTGAATCCAACCCAAAATCAGAGTGTGTTTTTCTTAGTTGCTGGCAAACTTCAAGCTTGGGCTAGGTGATGAGCAGGAAGACACCAGCACCTGGAAATATCCAAGGTCTGACTTGGTGAATAGGTAAGGGTCTTGCTATTCTATGGGCTTAAAGCAATGTGATTATTCATGTGATACATAAATGTGGTTTGCTCTGGAGATTGAAGATTTGTGCATTCTTCACCAGTGAACCTCAATCCTGACCAGACTGAGCTGAAGGATCAAGCTGGGCTACTCTATAGTATGTACTCAGCCTTGCTGCTGGCTGGACTTGCAGAAAGGTACTGCAGCAGCTGCACCCATCTGACCAAGGCAGGTGGAACAAGGAACTCAGAGTTAACTCGAGTTAGCTCTGAGCAGACTGGGAAGGAGTCCCCTGGATCTTGAAGACCACTGGAGTAAGTTGCACCTTTATATACAGCAGAGACAAGAGCAAGATACAAACTTCGTAAGACTCATAAATATATTAAATTGTATTCTTAGATTAAACCAAGAGGAATCTAAGTAAAATAATTGCATGTAGGTCTTCTATTTGGAATGCTTTTTAAGTTGTTGATCATTTAAACCAATCACATTCTTACTATTTATCTTTCACAATCAAATCAGTGTAGGGCATATTATTTAGGATTCAATTAAAATATTTAATTACCATGTTTTCTTAACCCTTTGACCTTATATTTACACTTTTTATAACCTGGTCTTCCTTCCTAATCTTCATTGTCCATTCTCATACTTTTATTACCTTGGGGTACTGTTAATATCTGTGAACCACTGCTAAATTCAGTAGGCTAGAAATATAGACATCTGTAGTCATGGCAGTCTGCAACAATGATGACATCATGTTGATGTTACCTCCCTCAGTTGCATGGCCCACCAATTTATCTTTAGTCATCATGACAACCTGTCATGATGACAACTCTGTAACAAAAACATTCATTCTGAAATTATTTTTAGCTCCCAAACAGTATCCATAAATTAGTATTTCCAACTCCTGATCCTATTTTAAAAATTTGACCTTTTCTAAAATGTTATGTTCTGTTTCTGTTTTTCCTCTGTCTCTCTCTGTTTTCTGTGTAACTTATTGCAATGCTTAGGAACCATCTTTGTTACAAAAATTGCAGTATCAAACATCAACATGCTGGAAGAGAACAGTCTCAGCACGAATAAGTGAAAAATAGTTTAGAAGAGGTGCTGTTACTTCCCAAGATATATAATACCTTCAGCAGAATGTGCTTTTTTATATTTAACATAGACCACTAAATGTAAGTAGGTCAGCTTCCATGCATACAAGATTTTTCTCCTAATTCCTTTGCATATACTAACAGCCTAAAGTAGTTGTAAAATAAGTCTCTCCTGTGTTTTCACTTTACATTGCTGTGCATTTCAGTGGTAAAATCCATGATGCTATTCTTCTGGTGGGCTTGGGAAGAAGCAATTTTTAGTTCTCTTTCAGCTGTCTCATTTTCTAGCAGCAGAAGGGTGCTAGACCTTTCAAAGAACTGCTGGATACATCAACAGATCTAGCTAATAGCAGTAGTCTAATTACTTTATTAGATCCCATATTCATCGCCTTAGCTGGTCTTATGAAAAATTGATTAAACTGGCCATCAATAATTACTTCACTTACATGAACATCTCAAAAGGGTATGATGAATGCCTTTTTTTAAGAATTGCTACAAGTCTATTCAAGTCTTTCAGATTGAATATCAAACATTATTAAAGTAAGCAACCAAACCAAACCAAAACATACACAAAAACCAACAACCCAGAATTGAACAAATGCATAATAACATCTCATCTAACAAGGCATTACTCAATTATTCGATGGAATTAATGCATTTAGCAGTATAAGCTATGCTCTTTACATCTTTAAAATGTTTAGCTGTCTTTTAAGTGTCACCTCACTTTCAGTTTTCCCGGCATCTAATTTCTTATTTTCAAAGATTTACAACAAAAAGTGTTTTTTCCAGTCAGTCTTTGATATATATTCAGAATCTCCACTTCAGTTTAACCTAGTTTCCTTTATTTGTAAAGAATATCTGCTTTCTCCTAATCAATGCAACATTCATGTAACTTCAGTGGTTTCCATTGAGTTACCTCAGCTCTGTACTGTGGTACTGCACGTGAGAAAGTAAATAGTA
>VXBO01002029.1:160593-201944 GCA_013400135.1 Rhinoptilus africanus
TTGAAGGGTGGGGGGGGGGGATGGTGGTGGTATTATTCCAGATACAAAACATTGTGAGATTTATGAGACACAGATTTATATAAGCATCAAAGCCTTCCAATATCTGTACCTGAAGGAAAGATGGAAAAAGAAAAAGCTCAGTGTCAGCATTTTCCATCAAGTTTGAGTGTCTTATCTTACTCTATGGAATTTAAATCTGTGGAATTTTAAGCCAGAAGACCAAGTTAAACAAGAGAGAACCCAATGCAACAATTTACATATTTCTTTCTAAATTATTTGTAACTAAAAATAATTCAGGATTTTTCTGTATAAATTTAAAGAACAAAGTTATTCTAATGCTACAGAAAGTACTTCTCATATATCTAATTTATGAATCCAACATTACGTCCCTTGTATCTCTTGGAATTACTTTCTCCTCATGTCCTCTGATTTTGTAAAAAATAAAGGTGGACAAGGACTGCAGGTTTAGCATCATGTCAGACTTCATTCTAAGGCTAGGGATTCTAAAATTGATGTTCTGTGCCTTGAGTTTTGTTCTGTAGCATTTATAATACATTATCTCTTTTCCCTGTATTTTTCAAGATACTTACCATCAGAATAAATATTGTGTTCCTGGGATCACAAAAACACAAAGGACAGATTTGCACTCATTTAGAATGCTATTGCCATCTGCTAATTTGGTAGAATTTGGATTGATCAGGTGAAATTATTCCAACACAGTATTTCAGTTATTATCCTCTTCCTCCTTCATAAAATTAACTATTTATGTCCCTTGACTTACTTAAGTTTAGTAATTTCATTGGATTGAGACAATCAAAAGTAAATATGTAAGCAGGAAAGATCAGAGCAATCCACCTTTCTTATGAGAAGGGAGAAATACTTAGAAGAGCAGAAGGAGAATCAAAAGAAAAAAAGAATTCTTACAGAGGGCGTGAAAAGTGTTCGACAGGATGGTTCTTTGGACCCACTCAAAGGAGAGAGGACGATTCCCAAAAGGATGCTTTGGGGCAGGCATGTATTTATTAACAAATGCAGTACTGAGGTAGTAACCTCATCCATTTATCTGTAAAATGGCTAGGAGTCCAAGGCTTAGCTCCCTGGATATGACAGTCTACGCAGAGAATACAAGAAGATTGCACCAAGTATCTACCTATCAGCATTGTTTTCATAGAAATGGGCATGCTGGCAAAAACAGGAAAAAAACACTCAGAATTCAGTTTTTAGTCTAATACCATGGCTCCTTGTTTGGTTGATTACCTAAGACAACATAGACTTGTAGCCCCTAAACTCTGAGACAAATTACCTAGAGTTGGAGCGTGTGCAAGGGAAATGTCACTAGACAAACTCTGTGGTGCAAGGTTCCTACCAAACATTCTTTGCTGGACTAAATGGGCCTTTGATCTGAACTAGTAGAGGCATTCTTAAGTTCTTAAATAACTTGGCCTAGAGGCTAGCTAGTGGTGACAAATGGCACATTCTTAGACAAATGTCTGAGACTGCTGCTACTCAAACCATCCAGAAACAGCCATCTGATTCTCTTCCTTCTTTGCTTAGCAGAGAAGAAGCCTGGGGAGTTTTCAGGGAAGGGAAGAGAAGGGAGCTGAAATTCAAAGTGTGATGAATATTATACCTGATTGGTTTGTTTAGAGATTCTTTATATGCCTTGCATGTTACTTTTGAGGAAAGGATGTCATTACACAGCAGAGAGAAGCTGCTTGTCCCAGTCCTAGCTGCTGTACTCTGTTTTCAGAAGATGTTAATTTACAGTAGTTGAGCTGGTACAACCAGGAGTGTCCAGAATCACGTGTAAGTAAAATCCCAGCCAAACCTCATCATTAGGAAAAGAGCAGAGATTATGAATTCATAGGAAACATTGTGCATTTCCTCATAACTGTAAAGTCACTGTACTGAGCTTAAAACAAGACTGGGTCAGATCAATAGGCATGAGCCACAACAGGTAGACGGCATATTTGTAAATGAATTTTATATTTTAATTGTCTCACTCATGAGATCAAGGATTTATCTTTTAAAAAAATAATTACTTTGATTTCTGTTCTAATAATACATATTTTAAGAGATTCAAAATCTGTTTCTTGATTTTTATGTGCTTACTTCAAGAAAATGTGTGGGCAATTCCCTCTTAAAGCTCTCATCAACCCAGCATCTCATTCAACAAAGACACGATAAATTTGTCTTAAATCCACACCCTGCCTCTAGTTTTTTATTGTTTTTCAAAATCCTACATGTGCCAGCTCTGGGGCATGTTGTTAATACATACAGAAAGCTTGTTTGGTAGACGAAAAGAGTGGTTACAAGCAAAACAGCTGAAGCATGACTGCTCAAGTGGATACATCCGTGTTGTGGGTTAATCCCCGAAGGCAATTAAGCCACACTCAGCTGCTCACTCGCTCCCCTACAGTGGAATGAGGGAAAACTCATGGGTTCAGATAAAGACAGTTCAATAGGTAAAGCAAAAGCTGCATGTGCAAGCAAAACAAAATAAGGGATTCTTTCACTACTTCCCATCAACAGAAAGTATTTAGCTGTTTGCAAAGCAGGTTTTCATCATGCATAATGGTGACTTAGGAAGACAAATGCCATTAACTCTGAACATCCTCCTTTCCTTCATCTTTCCTCAGCTTTATTGCTGGGCATGACATCACATGGTATGGAAAATCTCTTTGGTCATTTGGGGACAGCTGTCCTGGATGTGTCCCCTCCCAGCTTCCTGTGCACCCCCAGCCCATTTGCTGGTTAGGCAGCGTGAGAAACAGAAAAGGCCTTCATGCTGTGTAAGCACTGCTCAGCAATAGCTAAAACATTGGTGTGTTATCAACACTGTTTTGATCAGAAATCCAAAGCATAGCACCATATGAGCCACTGCAAAGAAAATTAACTCTACCCAGCCAAAACCAGTCCAAATAAATACCCAGGCACGTGTAAGTCCAGAAGAAGGGAGAGTGCATTTGTATGCAGACTCTGATAGGTACCCAGAAAATTTAATCTCTCCCAAAAATATATATACCTATCTCCCTTGATAAAACAAGGTAGCTTTTTTTATTTATTTATTTCAACAGCTTATTTATATTCAGCAGATATACAGAACAGAAAAAAAAAAAAAAAGACCAGCAGGCAAAGGTCTGTCCTGTGTAAGATGCTTAAAGCACAGATCCATAAGAAGGCCTATGTGCAAGGTTGCTTTGGAGAGTGTTCCCATCACAGCTCTCACTTTACTTTTAAAACCTCTGTTTAGCGTCGCTGTTCCGTGGAGTCTCAGATTTCTCTCTGCCTTGGCCCTGGCCCAGACCAAGACCTCTGTCATGAGGCAAGCCAAAGACCAAGTTGGAAAGACAGCTTGTAGGACATCCCACATAACAGCCTTTTGGCAACCTCCCTGGGCTGAAACTTTTGTTTTACAGGTCCCTGAGTGCACTGACAGGCCTTAATTGTCCCAAGATTTTTCGTCAAGGTCCTCCACCCAGGCTTTGGAGCTTCATTTTACATCAGTCTCTAAGGCTTGCTGCTTGCCTAAGCTGCATTTTATGTATGTGCACATGCATGCATTTGTTTATATGTCCATATATATAAAATTATAACACTCAACAAATAAAACCAATCCCCTAATTTTTTAGTGCTCTCAGAGAACTACATAAAAATATTTCTAAATGTATTCTTAATTTCATTAATGACAACACAAAGTCTCGAAACCCAGAAAAGATTGTCCTAAACCTTTTTAACATTTCAGAGTGACTTTTTGAAGCCTTTTTTCTCCTTTTAAGTGTAAAAAAAAATGGACTGAATAGACTAAGCGAGGGAAGAATGGCTTATATAGTCCTTTAGATTTGCTAATACAAGTAATGTTGCCATAGTAGTCCCTTTTCTTTCTACAGAGACCGCTGTGAAAACTAAAGAGGTAATGGAAGTGCAATTTTTGTTCTGTTGACAGCTTTCTATTTTTTTATTTCTGTTTTTCTCTTTAGAAACAAAGAGAACTTTGCTTTACTGCATAACTTTATTGCACAAAGTGTAATGATTGTTTTGAGACCACATAGAGCCTGTTTCAAGAACTTTTGTACAAGGAGTTGGCTACCCAGTCAGGGAGTTAGCCAAAAAGCCAGGCAATTGGAGCAGCTTGCCAGGTGGAAAATAGGGTAAATGGACATCCCTGAAAAACGTGAAGTCCAGTGAGATGGGCATGCTGCCCACTCACCCCCATAATGCCAGCTGGCAGACAAAGTGTAGGAGGGAAGCCTCTCTGCCTGCCTGGTTTCCATCAAAAATGCAGAGGAACCAACTTGTTCCCAAGGAAAGCATATTTTTTCTGGAACCAGAACGCTCAGATGGGAAACTTTTGGAAATTTTTCAACCAGTTGTTTTGATTGTCAGGAGAAGCTTAGTGTCAGGGAGCAACACCAGCAGGGCTGTTCCACACCGGAGGACAAGCCAGGAGCTGAGGATCCCTATTGCACAGGCAGGGCAGCGTCTTCTCTGACAGAGTGCCATCCCACAGGGTCTGAGCAGAGCCAAGGTGGTGCCAGTGGTGGAATCAACTGATGATCCCAAACAAGTTGAGGTAACCTGTCACTGGGACCCATCCACGGAGCCCAGGCAGGGTCAGAGTCAGAACAAAGCTACCTGTAATACAGGACTCAGGGTAACAGGGCAACAGAGCACGGGGTTGGGCAGAGGCACACCTACAGCATAGCTCAAGCCAGGACTGGTTGCCCATGCTAGGGCTTAAACGGAGCTTCCAGAAAAAAGGGACAGAGGATGTATGGGTAGGTATCCAAGGTGGGGCTGGCAGTTATGGCCAGTTAATGTACTCATAATCATAACTCTTAGATAAAGCTAAATTGTCATTCATGAAGTCACATATTTATTCCATAACGGTGTGGTTTGTTTGTATATGTTTATCATGTGTATCTATTATGCATTAAGCATCAAAGTAAAATAGGTTGATAAATCCAACAGTAATAAGAATATTCCCTCAAAAGTAACTAAAAATGCAGAATGCTCTATTTGTGTACATCCCATATTTTCCATCCACGAAACAAATTTACTTTGAAAATCTATGAAAAGAAGTCTATACTATCTTTGAAGACAGCTCTGTACTGTAGCATAACTTTCTAAAGACTGACTAGACTGTCTAGGAGAGAGAAGAATAATTAGTTATATGCCTAATACTAAGCCGCTGTAGTTGATGAGTGTGCTTAGGGCATTCTGTTGACTTCAGTTATTCCGAATACCATTAGGAATATGGGCTACATTTCCAAGTAGTATAAACTGTCATGAAGAGGTTACAATGATTTACACAAAGTATTATGTGAGTTCCCGAAAATAACACTTCCAATGCAAACTAACTTCTCAGTGAAGTCACCAGGGTTTAAATGGATGCTTACATAGAATTACCTTTATCTCTATCTGTTTTGCTGAACAAGAACTAATATAAATGTATGCTTGAAACTAGGTATTTCATTGAATCAAAGCATGGAAAATTCCCTTGAATTCTGGGTGAATAAATGGGGGTTTTGATTTCCAGTAAAATTTGCTTTGCAAAAAGAAGTTGTAAACACCTTATTACAGAGATGCAGCAAGATTCCCTTCATTCTACCTCTCTTTTTCCAAATCAAAGTTAATTTTATTTTTTCAGCTTTTTAGCTTATTCTCATTTAAATCTGCCATCTCACTTGTGGAGGTAAAAATCTGGAAGCTCTACATACCCAAACTTTACATTGACAGTTAAGTAAGATTGAACTTGAACGTACTGCACTTCTTTCAACTATGTGTTATTATTAACACTAGGGTAAAACATGAAAGAATGCTGGAGGGTAAAGCACTGGGAAATAGTCTTTTCATTAATAAGGATTTTGGAAATGGCTACATATATATTTCTCATAACGAATAAGGTGTAAAAATAACTGTCTGTAGATGTCTGGTGGGTGGAGTTCCCTCTGGAATGATTATTTAGACAAGGCAGTGATTTTTATTGCACTGTATTATTTATTAATTTCTTAAAGAACTTAGCACCTGATTTTCAGAGTTATGGAGGGGCCTAAACACTCCTTCCTGAGGGAGTTTCCACATGCACCTATCTGGCTGATACCTCCTGAAATCCCGCTAATGGTCTATTTGAATGCCTCAGCATCTAAATACTGAGAAGAATATCTGGGTGATAGTTCAGTAATTTCAACTCCTAAGCAGGGTGATAAGTGGCAGATGTTATTGCCAGGTCAGGAGGCAAGGTGAGATTCCTATAGCTATTCAGCACTCCTACAGATGGGAGAACTGCATACCATCCTGTTCCTGCTTCCTGGAAATCATCTTACTTCGGTGCTTAGTTCGTCAGAATTACCACTGTATTGGGTATACGTGTCAAGGTTTTTTCTGCAGAGGGGCTGCTCCGTGGGAAGAGGGGAGAGGCTGCCTGTTCCCACTAGCTCCAATGGACCCACAGCAGGACACAACTGAGTCCATCAGCAAAGCTGGTGGCACCTCTGGGAAAACATTTTTAAGAAAGGGCAGAAAATGCTGGACAGGCAGAGAAGAAGGGAACAGAAAAGTGTGAGAAACTGCAATGCAAATACCAAGGTCAGAGAAGAAGGAGGAGGAGGAGGTCCTCCAGGCACTGGAGCTGGTATTCATTGCAGTCTGTGGAGAGGACCGTGGTGGAGCATGTATTTCCCTGTAGCCCATGAGGGGACTCCATGCTGGAGCAGATGGATATTTCCTGAAGGAACTGCAGCCTGTGGAGAGCCCACGCTGGAGCAGATTTTTTTCCTGAAGGACTTTAGCCTGTGGGAGAGCTCACACTGGAAAAGGGGAAAGTCTGAGAAGGAAGGAGCAGCAGAGAGAAAATGATATTTATTAACTCACCTTCACACACATCCCTTGCTGCGCCATTCAGGGGCAGGGCAGAGGAGTCTGGAGTGAAGGACTGAAGCTGAGTTTTAAAACATTGTTTTAAAGTTTGTTTCTCAATAATCAAATATATTTTAATTGGCAATAAATTGAAGTAATGTTTTGCCCATTACATTAACTGGTAAGCAATATCCCTGTCTTTATCTCAAACCATGAGTGTTTCATCCTATTTTGTCTCCCTCTTCTGTTGAGGAGGGGGAGTGAGTGAGCAGCTGGGTAGACATTTGGCCCTTAGCCAGGGCTAACCCATCGCAACCAGGAAAATGCATTTAGCTAATGTCCTCCCTCTATGAGAAAGAAAAAGTCTTCCAGGTCTGTAAATGGCATCTCTTCAGGTTTTATTATTAAATAGATGTAATTAGATGTTTAGATAATTAGATAGTTAGAAGTATTATTACATACATCTTCTTTCTTCTCAAGAAAGACCACACCTTTGTTGTAGTGCATCACTTGTACTCCTATGTACAATATTTTCAAAAAAATTAACTTTCTGTGAGTCTGGTGTACAGCCCATTAATACTGTTATAAACCTTTTAATTTACTTTGATAGTCTCCGAATAGAACTCCAAATGCCAGCATAGTTTTAAGAAAAGAGTTTCCAAAGAACACTCTGATAAGTAATACACAAGCTATAGAAACAACTTAGTAGTGACTATAATATAACTTTTAAAATAAAAGATAGCACTGTAGAGGGAAATCAGTCACTTCTTCTGTATCTTTAATTAATATTTTTGGAAACATAAAGATCAGAGTTGCTATCAACGAGAATGTATTAAAAAAATGCATTCTGCAAATCTTGAACCTCTCCTTGGAGATAGCTAAATCTTTATCATTGGATGAATTCCAAAACTTGTGAAACCACTGGTTTCAGTTTAAAGCAGAGGGGTTGCCACTGCCACTGCATGTATGTCCATATGAAACATGCTACCTATTTATTATTTCATATTTTCCTCACATATTTTATTGGTGAACAAGAAAACAGGATATAAAAGGTAGAAGGGTAAGGTGGTTTTTCATTTGCATACAAAGCCATCAAAAAAAGAGGTAATGCTTGTTTATCTCCTAGTCTTTACTATCATATCTGACACATTGCCTCAGATATTGTTGTTTCAAGATATAGTGAGAAAGAGCAAGAAATTAAACAACCTAAAGAAAAAGACACACTATTCTATTTCATGTGTAAACTGTGATGCATCATAAAGTGCAATAGAAACTTACAAAATTTTAATAAAGCTGAAATAAATCAGTGGTTAATTTACCAAGTCTAAAGGCTAGATAATCCTTGTAGAAGGCAACCTACTTGAATCATGCCACATACAGAGATCTTGTTCAAGTGTAATCACTGTTTTTTGCAGGTTTCCAGAGTTTGTTCATTACGAATATGAATAGTTTTCCAGGAATACATGTAAATACTTTAGGAACACAATAGAGATAGTTTATTATTATTGTCTACCCTAAGACTACATTAATGGCAAAATCATACCTCACCAACCCAGTCGCCCTCTCTGTTGAGATGACTAGCTCTGTGAACATGGGGAAAGCAGGCCTTTGACATGGTCCCACATAGTAATCTTATAGCTAAATTAATCAAATAGGAACTCAGTAAACAGACAACTGAGTGGAAGCAAGTGAAAAATTGGCTTTCCAATTGCTTGAAGGGTAATAATCAGCAGTCCAAAGTCTAGCTGGCATCTGGTTACTCGTTATAATACTCAGAAATCAAAACTGTGACTTTTTAAAATCTGAACAATAGGAACAGCCAGATTTGTGGGGCATAATTTGGTATGCTGGAGGACAGGTCTGGTATTCAGAGAGGCCTGACAAATGTGACTGGACAAATGGGCCAATGGGATTCTCAAGAATTTCAAGTAGGGTAAATAATAGTTGTGCACCTGGGGAAAAATATCTCCATGCTCCAGTACATGCTGCAGACTGGATGACTGGAAAGGAGCTTCATGGAAAAGGACCTGGGAGTCCTGATGGACACTGTGTAGAGCAGGGGCAATGTGCCCTCGGGGCATTAGCAAGAGTGGAACCATCAGGTGGAGGGAGGCTGGACTAGATGATCTTTAAAGGTCCCTTCTGACCCAAAATATTCTATGATTCTATGATTTTGGGGTAAAAGAAACTGTAGTTTGTACCTTCTTCAAAAAATTATTTTCCTAAAATCAGGGTTAAGTGATGAAGAAAATCAGACTTTTAAAATTATATGTTTTAAAACACTGTGAAGATATTTCATTGTCCCAGCAGCTGTAATATTGAAAGACATGTAATTATATTTAAAAAACGAACAAACAAACCAAAACAACTCCTCAAAATTTAGTCTGCATTATTTTCATCAATAATAAAAATGAACAAGACATTATCTGAGTTGAATAGAGAATATCAAAGGAAAATAAGCATTATATCGACAGGGGAAAAAGGGAAAAACTTTAACAGTAATCAGTAATACCAGGTCTTAAGCTATTAGTTATGATTAGCTAACTCTTATTTGACTTATAATCCCAATGCTAATATGCACTGTCTCAAAACATTTTTAGAAAAGTGACTCATTGATTTTTAAGATGATCTAGTGAAGCATCTTCCTTTTTCTATTGATTCTTGGTGTTACTGTTAGAATTCAGATGAGCCATAAAAATGCCAGAATACTGCAAGAAAAGAGAAGCAATTTTATAATTTTTATCACAGCATATTTCCTTTAATTTGTAAATGATTACTTTGAGTGGTGTTATGTATCAGCACACTCTTCAAAAGCCTTTTCTCTGTCAAATCAAAGCTGCTGTCCAGCTTCCTGCTGTCAGAGGGTCAACACCTCATCTCAAAGAAGTCAATGTCAGCATTTACTTTGAGTTACAAAAGGCTGGAAAGAAACTGTTGTTGTGTATTTTACAAAACCAAAGATCAGCATCCTTATGTTAAGATCACTGAGCATATTTCTGTAAGTTTCTTCACACTCTACTTCCAACTAAAATTCTTCAGACCAATAAAAAATCTCTTTGATAGTAGCAACATATGCATTTATTTATAAAGAGAAAACTGAATTAAAACTATAATTCCAGTTCAGGGGGTGAAACTGAGTACTTTTAAGCTGAAAAAATAACATTTACTATGGAAAGAATACGGGAAGATAGCATTTGAGAACTAATTTACAAATGCTTAGAAAGAGAAGTTTGTTATTTTTCACATATCAGCTTAAAGGTTTTTGCATACCTCTTAGTTTTGCAAAATATCCAAAGGCACTGCTGGGAGCCATTCATCCTGAGCATTTGAGATGACTACAGAACATCTGTGCTAGTAAGTAGGTTTCCTACTGCAGCCGATGAGAATAATTTCTCATATTACCAAGACTCCAAATGGGTCATAAGTTAATCACTATGACTACATACAAACTTACATTCTTTGCCTTGCCACATCCTAAATATATGCATGTCTGATCAGGTATCTCTGGAAACTAAAATACAGGAGGCTCGTTTGTGCTGTAGTCTCTCTACTGCATAGTCAGGCCATGCCCAGTGCTGAATTTCAGAGCAAAAAATTTGGGAGTGCTCCTGGGCCTAATATTTACATACTTGAATTGTAAAATAGCATCACTCCGACAGCTGCATGAATAAAATACCAATTTAGCTGCATGTGCACAGGGTGCAATTTCAAAGGGCTTGATAAGCCAGTCAAATAAAAAAATCAAACTTTCCAGATATTTGTCACCATAAGTATCATTTTCACAATCAAGTATTTACTTGCTGCCTCCTGGTGCCAACACCATTTGAAAAGAGTATATTGCTGCAGCACTAAGTTTTACATCATTGCCCCCTGTTGCAAAGTACTGTTGAAGAAAATCGGATCCTTGCATTGATTACAATGAGTTGTAATGTGCTACTTGTTAAGTAGTGGCTGGCAATTTCTAACATTGTCAGGAAATCAGTTTTCATGTAGAATGTATTGTGTGATGTATGGTTACCTTATTCAGGCATTTGCTTATATAAAAGAAATAAAAACGTAGAAACTTTACGTTTTCTTGTTCTTGTTTTAAATCCTGTGGTCTCCTGATGTTAGGGAAAAAAAGGTGGGGAGAAAAAGGAAAGGAATATTGCAAGTCCTTGCAGCTTTAGGTCTGCCAGTATATGTATTTCATCATTATACTTTCTATTAAAACACACTCCCTGTGGTTGTGAAGCATTTGGATATATGCTTTGACAAATCACATGGTAAAGAATCTTGACTGTTAATCAGCAGCAAAATAAACAGAGTAAGTGAAATGTTACTACACTAAGATACAATTTTGGACTGAGATAATAGGACTAAGGGAAATGCTTTGAGATATAAACAGGATTTCTCTGTACTGAGGCAGGTAAGGGCTGCAGGATTCAGGACAATCCATCTAATGAATCTTTCCTTACAAAAAGATCAAAGAAAAAAGATAAGAATAGAGCTATGGACCCACGATCTGAACACAGACTTTTTTTAACATTTATGATTTCTGGCTTAGATGAGGAATTGCGTGACCTCTAAGCAGCCAACTGCTAAGCAGAAATAGGACCGACATTTCATAAAAGCCCTCAGGATCCTATCTCAGTGAGGAAATACAAAGGTGTGGGTCTGCAATTCAAGGTGAGTGGATCACAGCCTACCAGTGCTAGTGCACCAGTCTAATCATCAGTATCACAGAGACAGTGAAGACATAAACTAAATGGACAGATGAAGGTAGCCAGCACCTTTATAATAGGTGAGACTGACGCAGCAAAGTTGCTGATACAAGCTACCAGCTTTTCCCCATCTTCGTTGTTGCCTCCTCCGGCCGCCGCTCCTGGGGGAGATGCTGACACAGACGTTCTTCCTTTGGGCTGCAGCTGCCCATGCATGGCCAGCTCCTCCTGCTGCCTGCCAGGTGAGAGGATGGAGGAGGTGAAGGTAAGGAAGAGGAGAGCTGCTGCTGCTCCACCAGCTGTTGGGAGAACCGGGAAGGCTGTTGGGGAGTCAAGAGTCAGTCTGAAAGGCTCTCGCTGAAAGTGAATGCCAGTGAGGGGGAAATATGGTGACAAAGCACAAAACCCTCCAAATTTTACGTGGCATTTACTGTTTCTACAGGCAAATGAGGAGAAACAGCAATCTGCAGATACTCTACTAACTTTGCATTTTTTTCTCACAACAGTTCCAATACTTTTCCAGCTACAGCGGAAGATAGATACATAGAAATGGAAAACACTTGCTATTTTTCAGATCAGAGGATCAGACTAACGCATTTTTTCTCAAACAGAACAGGTTATGTTTTCATGTGAATCAAACAATTTACATCTTCTACACATGTTGGGCTGTTGTACTCTTTCCTCCATTTATGGAAACACTGTCCTCCTTTTACTCTTATGAAGTGTTATGATTCAGTCGCTTTTCTTCTGAATGAGAATTACTTTTATCCTTCACACCAAGCATACAACATTATGCAGTGTCTTCAATCACCTCACAAATTCATAGTAGCAGCAGCTCCATGCCGTCACAAACAGAGTAAATGTTGCTATGTTTAGTATTTTAATATTAAAGTTTGCAAAAAAAAATTAAGAACAAAGAAAAAAGGAATGAATGAGGACAAAAATCCTTGTCATACAAAATACCCCACCCAAAATACATGCTGACATGCAAATAAAAAAACGTTCTTTGACAAAAATGATTGATGTTGCAAAATATTCACTGAGGATGAGTATTAGAAGCAGAAGTATTCAGAATCCCTGAATTTTGCTTTTGACCTTAATGGTTTTTGTGATTTTTTAGAATCCCTCCTTTTTACATGCTCTCCAAGAGAATGCATAAAACCAGGTCCCTACAGTACTTAGATTTACTAATTCAGTTTATTTTTTTATAGCTAGTTTTTCCTCCAGGAAGGCTTTATGTGCTCACATTTTTACATGGACAAAAGTTAGTTTCTATTGTCAATAATATTCCTAGATCACACACAGACTGTAAAAACCCAGTTAAATTAATTTGTCTTGTGTTTTCGTTCTGCTTGTATTTCAACACGCAAATAGAAAATAAATGCGTTATTAAGTTGAGCTCTGTATTTCTTCATAAATCCATAATATCTGTCATTATAATTATTTTTGGAGAGTTGTTGATGTTTAAGCATAAGTTCTCAATAATTTAATCTATTTTAATTTAACTTCCGGGGTTTCCCTCCTTTTTTATCCTCTATTTCTTTTCTCTTCTGCCTACTTTATTCTTTCTAGTTTAGCCTGATACAGAATCTGCTGGACAAGAATGTTTTTTCCAATATATATGACGCTGGTTCAGGACCTTTTTTTTCTCCACCCTTCTTAATCTTTCCTGCCTGATCTAATTTTCTTATGGTCTCCGTCTCTTTTTTCTCCTTTAACTGATAGTCTCCTCTTTCTAGTATCCCTGCAATCTTAACTTTCATTTCCCTCATCAGATGATTTAATTCCTTCTACCTGATCTTCATCACTGCTTCCTGCTTCAAAGATACTTGAAAACCTTTCTCTCTTCTTCTGGGCATGCTGTTTTTCTTTCCCTTTCTTGTCTTTCTTCTTTGATCCACCATTCATCTTCAAATGCAGAGGTGTAACATTCTTGCCATTTATATAAATGAATAAGACAAGAATTTTTGTCTGGAGGCTCTTAAGCGGGAGGTTTAATTTCTGGACCCATCACAGAATTGTTTGAGACTGGGCAAATCACTTCAGCTCTCTGTGCCTCTGTCTGTTTTCTTCTTCTCACTTCCGGGAATAAGTTTGTTTTCATATGGCTTCTGTGGGAATAAACAGATGTAGAATTATAATGCAATCAGACGCCATGGTAATAGGGTTATGTAGAAATCTTAGACTGATGAGAAGTTTATAGTGTTGTACATACATTTTGTATCATCTCAGGACAGAAAAGTGAGGCATGTTTGCTATCTAGTGTATTCACAGAGAAAGGACTGTAAAGGATCTAATGCTGTATTTCAGGCAGTGCAAACATTGGATGCTCATTCCTCTTCACCTTATCTAGGGTACTAATAATACTAAAGATTTATTTGCATCTTCCAAAGAACCTCAACACAATCATTAATTATCCCAACCACGCTAGGTGTGGAGATGACCTTCCAAAAAGATTTACTTTAAGATTGTCTACTGCTTGTTCTTTCTTCTGGATTCCAGGGAAATAGCATAATAAAATTCATTATAGTTTAAGAAACAAGAGCAGCTTTACTTTTCAAATTATAGAGACAAATAAACCATATATTTGTATTGGTTTTGCTCACCATTGTATTCGTAAGTGTGAGGAAGGAAAAGCTTTGAAAACTTTTAAATTTGATTCCAGAGCTTTATGAAGTTCCAACCCCAATCTCAGTCTCATTTTGGGCAACAGGCTTCTATAATAATTATTTCTTTTGCAATGTGTTTAAGAGAATTTTTTTTCTCTTCTTCAATGCATTTCTCTTATTTCCTCTCTTATTTCCTCAAACCATATTGTAGAATAGAATCCTTTTCTTTCTTACAACTGATTTTAATTCTCATTTCACAAATATAATTTCATAGCTTTAAAAGATGAAGCAGAAGGAGGAGGAAAAAAGAAAGCAGTAATTAAAAAAACACTTCCTCAGCAATTTAGATTTTATACTTAAATGCTATCCATAGAGGTGGTTGCTTTTTGGTTTTCTGCTTTGCTTTGTTCTAAAAGTCTGAACGAACTTTGAAAATATGCCTGAAAGCAATTTTCCCTGAGGGAAGGCTATCTTTTTGGCTCTTTGTAGATGTTGACACAGTAGGTTTGATGTTTAACGAGGAGGTATTTTTAGCCACCTAGGGGGAAGAAGAAAAGATAAGTCATCAAGACATAGTCAACTTGTAGGTTATTAAATCTTGGAGAGGCACACAGCATAATAGACACTGTCCATGGATTCCTAGTTGCAAATTAAACTGCACTGTTAGCTGTGTCCACTTACGTTCAACAAGTTAGTGAATTAAACTAAAAGGGGAATTAATAATAACAATAATTTCCTCACCACTGATTTATATTTGAAATTTATATGTATTGCAACTATGCAGTTCTGAGTAAAAAAAAAAGCCTTTTTCTGAAACACTAATTTGAATAAATGTACTTCTGAGTCTCCAGTATGCTACTATTCAACATGTTAAGAAAAAAAACGTTTTTGGATAAGAGATAACTACAAGATGATTCTCTGGCTTCCAAGGCACACAGAACAAAACATACAGATACGCAAACATGTCAAATCAAAGTGAATTCCTTCAGGTAACATCTCTTTGTTCTTAAACTAAAGGAAGATGAAGAAAAATGAATAATAATTGTGAAATGTAGATCATAATTCTGTTCCACTGGTTTTGGTAGTAAAAGGCTGTAAGGTGTGGTTGCAAATATATCGGCAACTATACCATAGTGAAATAAACCCAGCATGTGTCATAAAGGAATTGCTTTATATAACCCATTTTATAGAGTTTCATTGTTTCAATGTAAAGTTTTCATATAGAGTTTGAAAAATGCTATAACTAAACCCTGATTTCCTCTCTTCTATTCCTGTAAAAAAAAAAAAAAAAGAAAGAAAGAAAAAAGTAAGAACTGTAAGGTCTTCACCAAGGAATTTTGAGCTTCAGCATAACTTGGGCAAAAAGCTCTGGGAATTAATATATTATTCTTTCAATATGTTAATACCAGTTGATTTTTTTTCACAATTTGATCCCAATAGTGAATTTTTAATCTCTTCCCAGCTAGAAGGGAATGATTGCAAATTATTCTCTCTCCTCTTCCTTTGTAAGCTAGAGACCACATTGATTGGATGGCTGTGTACATCTAATACGTACATGGTTACATGATGAACAGACATTATCCTCTGCTCCAATAGCTCTACACTCATGGTAACACAAACCACATTACGTATTTATTTTATGTGGCATTTTTAAGTCTATTTGGAAGCTGAGAATGGATCATTAAAGAAAGAAATAGTACAACTGCACAAAACTATTTGATACAGAATCATGGTTTCCACTGATACAGTCCCATATCTGCCCAGTTTGGGGGGAATGGTGAGGAGGAAGGGGACATAAGAGAAGGTAGCACTGCTCTGTGTGGGTGTGGTGGTGTGGATGTTTCCAGCACTGAAGGAGTTTCCCCACCAGTGTCTGGGCAGCACACTGAACTTCTTGCTCCTCTGGGGAGCTAATCAGATTCACGAAGGGAACGAAACCAATCCTTTGGAAGTGTGGAAAGATTATTGAAAACTATAGGTAGTAAAAATAAGGTAAGAAAATACTGAAGTGAAAGACTGGAGCAAATCAAATCTTCATGGGATCTGATTATTTTTTTCTAATTACAGAGGACAACTGGAGGAAATCAGGACACTCTTTAGAGTATATCTGACAGCAATGCATATTATTATGAGGAAGCTAATCAGAAGGCAAGTCTATGATACAGATTCTGTAGCACTTTGTGTGAGGTGGTTTTCATTTGATGCAGGTAGAGATTGAATTTTAAACTGTATTTGATAGAATGAAATGTAATGCACACTACGTATTTGCAACAAAGAGGTATGTTTTTAATCAAAGACCCTGAAAAAAGTAATTGCGTCTGTAGGCACATGATGGTTGTGTTTCTAGTTCTGCAAGGAACTCAAGGGAGAACTCAGTATTAGGTGAGATTTCCTTTAAGGATGACAGTTCCGTAGTTATTACAGAAAACTGTAGTCATAAAAAGGACACATAAATGTAATTTAGAATAAGAAGAGAGATGGAAATGCTTTATACTGGCTTCAAATATAAATAAACAATGAGAAAGCTATTAAGACGTGTTGCCTGCATCAAAAGCACAGGCCAAATCAAATAGATGATTCTATATTGCTGGCATAGAAAATTTAGACTCCCAGACAGGAGTGTTTAAGACAATCTGTAAAAGGGGACTTTGTTTTTCATTTCTATTTTCATTCCACCTGAGAGTACCTTCTGGAAGATCTGCTAGCTTGCTGGGTGATTGTTACTGGATATGTTTTGCTAGCCATGGTATGCTCAATATAATAATTAACATGTAAATTGGAACTTAGTTTAGTAAGGATGACTTGAAATAGTTGCCAGGGAAATAAAGGCTTTCACACATAATCCTCTTTCCCAATCCAACACTTGAGTTAAAAATAAAGTACTACAGACAAACTGCACAGAAGTATATTCTGTGGAAAAGCAGAACAATTCTGATTAAGTCTAGTTATTATATGTGAACATTTTGTTCAGTAGAAAAAAAAATGAACAAAACATACCTGCAAAGTAGGTTTTGTATAAGAAAAATCTAATGCCAGATACTGGAGACCTACAAAACTATTGAAGTGGCAGATAAGACAAAATAAAAACAAAATAATAGGGATCTGGTGGTCAGGGATGCATCCAAAGAAAAAGGTGTATAACCATGATGAAAAAAATGATATATATGTCAGTTTGTTATAGGAAGTAGTCTTAATATGTTATTCGAGGTCATTTGCCATAGAAAATAGCAGAATACCAGAAGAAAGGAAATTAACTGTAACTGATTCTGTTATTTTTCTTCAGACAAGCACAACAAATTCAACAGGACTATAACTTGTGGTATAATCAGAGAAAGTGGAATCATTTTCACACAATTATAGAGGCAATGCTCTAGCAGAGCCTCAAAATTGTTCAAATAATGGTGTGGGGAAATTTAAGTAGTGTGGTCACACACAGAGATTGTAGTTACACATTGCTTCTAAGTATTTGGAATTTCACTCTTTATGTGTAGTTTGGAAAAGTAAAGAGTATAAAGTGATGCAAACATCTTAAACAGTATAAAAGTACTAATGGTGGACTTGCTGAGGTGATCGGTCAGTAGCAAATCTGCTTGTAAAAATTTCTTCTTCCTGGATGTATTTGCTTGTTTTCACTTTAGTGGAATCCATGTCTATTTGATTCATACTAAAAACTGGTAGCAAAAATACCTCCCCACCTCCACCTTAGGAGTAAAATATGCTGAGCAAATTAATGACTCATTTCGGAACCCTGAATATCTAAGCAATAAATTCTGCTTACTTCATAAAGACAATGTGTTTTGAATAAAAAAATAAAAACACTTGTATAACACAAACCTAATAGTTGACACTTACTTCTTCATAATGTTTGCTAATAAAGCCTTAAAAGATGCATAGTAAAATGTAAATGAGAAGGTAAATTTCAATTTTCCAACTTCATTTTCATCATCTGCTAAAGGAAAATCTGCCATCCCTATAGAACAATTACAGATTATTTTTTTTCCACATGCTTTTATTTCCTTTCACTATGTAGGTTAGCACTTATCAGCTCCACTAATTGTAGAAAATGGATTCAGTCTCAGAGGAAACTTCACATTGCATTTCAGTAGCAATGCACCATTTTCCAAGGTAGAGACTTAATAGACACGTGGGGGAGGTGGAGGAGGAGGTGCAAAAAAACCTCCAGAGATTGACACTGCAATATTGCAATACTAATTTCTTCACTTTTCCTCACACCATTATAGCTGGATCCCTCCAGCAACAGGGCAGCCAGCTGCAATGTCATTTTTCCCTGCAATGCTTCAATAAAAGAAATACAATATGTGTTAAAACTGTAATGAAGAGAGAGTGAGGAAAAGATCTAAGTTAATGTAAAGTTAAGGTTCAATAAAAACTGAGTGAAATTCCAGATTATCTTTATAGTTCTTCAATCAGAAGCATATCTGTAGGTATAGTTTCAATATCAGGAAACTAAGGTGTCAGCCCAGGGAAAAATTATGTATACAGACAGGATAAACAGTAAGTAGGATTATTCAGTTGTTATATTGAAGCATAGGTAGGAGACTTTTCTGGATCAAAGCCTAAGATGTTTTGTTATTGGCATGTCCCTAGCTTAGTTTCTTTCTCCTCCCTCACTCATATACACCCACAGATGCAAACCTCAAAAAAAAAGTTGAGCTGCTTCGTTCTCTGTTGGAACATAGATGTTTTTAATGTTTTTACAAAAGATGATACACACACTGAATTTACATCCTAATACACCAAAGGGGTAGATTTTTCACATTATAGATACAGTCAGTATCTAAGTAGCAAAGACTTTGAAAACTATTTTCATTGCTTCTGTATATTGAGTATGATACTTAAGTTGTGGTAGAAGAACTGTTACTAGAAGAATCAGGAAATCATATGAAAAAGGTGGAATGGACCTTAATTCGCAATCTTATTTTAAGATGACTGAAGTCAATGACGGCTGAAACAGGCAGTCATGTCTTATATGTGATGGATTCTGCAACGTATGTTTTTAGGAAAAATCAAGGCAGTGAGGAGAATTGATGAATTTAAAGCTAGAACAAAACTAATGAAATAGTGACATAAAAATATTGTGTTCTGTGCAATACCAAGGTATAAACTCCCATTAATAAAACTGGGGTACTATGTATACAAAGGTCTAGTGAACTTAAGGCCCAGTGTGCGATCACTATATACACATTTACCAAGATGGACTAACTTCTTAAGGACTTAACTTCTGTAGAGAGTAAAAGGCCAAACAGCAACCATGACCAAATATATAGGTTGCCTAAATCTCCCCCTCTACAGTCCTGTCATGGGACATACACTGCCTTTCAGAATAATTGATTTTGACCAAGATGATAATCACATTTTGGTCTTTGTATGTAAATGCATGACATGATACCAACCACAGACTATCCTTGCAAGTCTCAACATATCAAAGGTCTACCTATATTTGTAAACAACATGATCAATACCAAAGTCTTAGAGGCCTTTCTGAAGGTTTCGTTTTAAATTTTCTTATACTGACAAGATATAGCCAGTTTGATTTAATAGCGAGAACACAGCTTGCAGCAGCTTGCAGCGAAATCCTTTTAAAATTGATTGTTGAAAAAAAAAAAAAGTTTTGTCAGTTTCTGCACTGCATACTTTGTTTATTGTTTTCTTTGGTAAACTTGAGCCATAAGTAACCTTTTCCCTTTGAGGCAAATTCAATGAATGAAGATCTTCATAATTTATCAGTTAACCACTGCTTAGTAGCATTCACTTCAGCCTGGAATGCGGTCACATAGGAGGACTATTCCTGAATAATGTATTTACATCTGTAACAGTAGAAAAGTGAAATGTTGCCAAACTGAAACAGGAAGCCATCCCTTATAGATGATGAACTTCTGGAACATAAATTCTTAGGAAAAGTGGGGCGGTGGGGAGAACTGATGAATTTAAAGCTAGAATGCCAACTAAATGAAATTATTAAAGAACAAAAAGGAAAAGCCCAGTGAGTCACGTACTATTATTATTCAGCCAGTAGAAGTATATAACACAGAAATTACCCATTACCTAAAGAGCTGAAATTTTCAGTCCAGCAGTTTCCTCACTGCATTTACAACCCAGCATGCCTGTTTCCTTGTCACACTTGGTGTCCCAAAGAGCTTTGTTGGCCGGTAGTTGTGTTGCTCACAGCTCTCGGAGCATCCTGGCAGGCCAGCTCCTCCACCCACAAGACGGAGGGCTTCCTCCCAGGGCCACATCACTTACTTCCAATCGCTGGGAAAAGGCTTACATTTCAGCAACAAGGGTATAAGAGGGAGAGGAAACCATCTAAGGCTTAAGCTTGACATGGAGTCTTGAATATGATCAGGATGTGTATACAGGTGATACAAACGGGGAAGTCCTTAGAAATCCCAGAGTACAAACATAAGTAAGGATTTATTTGGGAGAAGATTTTGTAGTGAATAGCTGTCTTTGTGCAGACTATATAATTTTTCCAGTATGAGTGCTACACATTTCTCATAGGTCAGACCAGCTCACTTTACCCAACAGAAGTTGCTTAACTTTCAAGAGCAGCTGGGATATGGCTTTCCATTAGAGTGTGAGGATTTCCTGTCAAGCTGATGGAAAATATAACTGATCTAGATTGCCTACAGCTGGATTGCATCTGAATAGTCTCAAGGTATCTGTAGGAGAGACTTCATGATCTTGATCTTTTTCTGCTCTTTCAGGCCGATGCTCAGTGCAGCTTAGCTCCGAAAACAATCTTCCTGTGTTTTCTACAGGAGTTTCTTAACATTTATCAGGTTGCTTAAGATTGTCATCAGAAATGACCCTCAGGCTGCATTTGTTATGAGTGTTTTATGTACATAATAGTGCTGAATTTGCAGAAATAATTATGTTCCAAGTGAAAAAGAGAGGAAAAAAATAAAAGAAACCCCTAAATTACCCTCTTCAACATTGAAAGGTTATATCATTTCTATAGGCATGCAACAATTTGAGTAGGTCTGTAACTGAAAATAGATCACAGGTAGGGAAAATACTTCCCTTTGTTTTCATTATAATATCTTCATGAGGGCTAAACAGCGGTTGTAAGCATAATGTTTAGTTATTTAAATCTCCATTAAGCAGCAGTAATGTTTCTCTGCTGCTGTACCTAGATGATGATTTTTTTAAAAATGTTCTTTTTAGGTAATTGTGACCATATTGCAGCATTGTCTGTTTCATAAGGTAAAATACGCAGATTGGTTAATTAATGACCTGGTTTGTATAATACAGAAATGGATGCTCTTACAGCCCCATTCAGACAAACATTTGTGTTGCAAAAATTCTGCTATCCCACCTTAGATGAAAAGCATTATGTTAGTTGAAAAAGAACTGAAGTAAACCTGCAAAGTCTTTCACTTGTGGCAATATATTGTTGGTTTCAGCAATAATCTACTGAGCACAATAATTACATACCTGAGAGATGACATTCTCATTACTGTCATCTCTGTAGCTATGAGATGGCTAAAAATCTTCCAAGTAGATCACTTACTACATATTCAGCTAATCATACATGTTTCAGCACACATATTTTATTGACAGAACCTTTAAAGTAGATAATAATATGGCACCTAACATGCTCTTGATTTGAGGGCCATGAAGCCAATTTTAATAAGCAGCAATTTATGGGACTGACTCTTCTTCAGTCTGTCCCATTTTGCTCTTCTTTAAACATGCCGCTTTCTGTGATGCATAGCATATTCCTCTACCCATTGCTCCCAGTAAAGGATCACTGCTGAATTTCAGAACTTAAGTCTTTTTTTTTTTTTCCTACTTTCTGCTAACCTCTTCCTAAGCCATTCTCTCTACTCAATTAAGAGTCAAATCTATATTCTATTTAAACCGTAATAGGTTAGGAATTTATCAAGATTAATTATTAACAAGGCTTGGCTGTAGAAAATGAATTTGCTGGTTTTATTTGTCATTTGCACAGATTCTTCTTTCTCCTCTGTTAGTTATGTGACAGCTGGGACACTAATAATGCACATGTTTTATAAACAATTTTTAAAATGCAAGGTATTCTTGTTTAAAAAAAATCAGACATTTTAGATATGAACATAATATGAAACAGAACTATTTCAAACTTCAGTGTAGTAGACCATTTCCTAGCACAGAATTTCTGAGAGCAGCTTACTCATAGATTCATCCTTTCTATTTTTTTTTAACAGTTCAGCTCAGCAAAGCAAACCTTAAAAAATAAAAGCAAAGCAAACCAAATGAAATAAAATAAGTAACATAACCAGCAGCACAAGCATGCATCTAAAGGAAAAAAGTACTTTAGAATTTACCAAGAGAAATTTATGGAAACTCACGGTTGTGAATTCAGGGAAAGAAGGTCTCATGGATGTCCACAAAACAGTAAAAATGCAGCAGTGGTGCAGCTCTTCCAATTCAGTCTTTCCAACATGAACTGCAATGTGCCTTGTGGACATTATTCATAAGAAAGCAAAAGGATGTTTCTTATGACAGTTCAGACGCCGTCTTCTGTTCTTACAACAAATCTTGACCAAGTAGTAGATTAAGAATTTCAGAATAATTGCACAAAGTGATAATGCAAATTTTTTATCAGAACATTATCAAAACATGCTAAGCAGATGTACATGACCAAGAAGTGAGAGCACTGAATATGCTTCCCTCTGCTGGAAAGTCTGACACAAGTCAGTAATTTAAAAATGAAAAAAAACCCCCAAACAACCAAAAAAATAGTTATGGCTTGCAAATATTCTTATTATCAGGCAAAAAGTAGACAAATAACTTTAGCCAAAACCACAAATGTTTTAGAAGAAAGTTGTGAATTTATTGTAAACATGATTTTTTAGAATAAGTGTAAATCAGTCCAATACTGACATGTGTTTCAATGCAAAATATGTGTTGGTAATAAAACATCACTTGCTGCTGAATGAAATTAGCAGAATCCTGAGACCATATGAGGCCACACCACATTCTAGTTCTTTGAAAATCCATTATGTCAAAAAGACTGCTGTGCAATCTTAACAAGTCCTGGTTTAATAATAGTGCTTCTGATGGACCCACACCATATTACGTAGTACAAAATTATCTGTAAGGGTTCAGTCAGGAGACAGGGTGGTGTTGCAGTAGTCTGACTATGTGCAGTTACAGTTCAGACAGGCAGCATTGCCAAGGTTCTGCAAACCTTCTGGGAAGCTTGTTTCAGTATGAAAGTCTTAATAGAGCATGACCTTGAGCAAAGAGGCAGGCAATTTGTGAGAGACTTTCAGTATGAATGCTTTATCAGCAGTACTTTGAAAACATCCACCCATGCAGGTCACACTATGCTTGAAAGGTGCAGAGTAGCAAGGTCCTTATATTCCAGCCTGAATAAAAGGCATACTCTATAGTGCACTGCTATTTTTAACATTTATGATTTTCAGGTTATTCCTGACTATAATCTACAACTCACATAAAACCTGAAGTTTCACAAGGAAGTACTAATTTTTTTGGTCAGATTTTTATTGTTTTCTGTAATGGATAAACTCTGATCTCCAAAGGTATACCCACTAGATTTGGGTTAGATTCCCAGGGCTAAATTTACAAAAGCTGAAGGAAGAATCAGCAATTTGGTATGTTAGATCTGGTTTTTTTTAAATGTAGTAAGGCTTGATTAACCACTGAGAAGATATTTTAAACGCTTGAACAAGATCTTCCTTCATTGTCATAAAATTTTGGTTTTAGGTACTCTAAGCTGAAATTGTATGAATTTATGAGCTTCTCCAATAAAACATTTACTGGGGTCTCCTTTCATAAAATTTCCTAGAAATCCTATGAAGCAGATTTCCCACAAGCCGCTGTACTCTTTCAAACCATGTTCAAAGTATATACTTCATCAGTTATTAGTCTGCTCTGACGTAGCCTTCAAAATTTTTAATACTTGTGCTTTGCATGCTGCATGTGTTCAGCTGAAGAACTGCTAAAGTTGTAAAAGAGATATTTAAGATTTCAAAGTAATTCTAATAATCCACTATCTAACGCTTTTCTATATCCACTTCCTTAAACATGGTGTAAGTCTGAATCCTCTGTTTGCAAGTTCTACACACTGTAATTATTTTTGCTGAACAATGGTCATACTGTTGTTACAAAAAGTATACACAGTTGACAAAACTAGCTAGTGAGAAATACAGTTGGTGGAATAAAGCTGAAGTGTTTGATGAAGTATGTTAAGCTTTACCAATATACTATGCAGAAGGTAACTACTGCTATGCTGGTCATTTGTAATTTAAGGACATGGGCAAACATATTCTTAATGTGAACTATTGTTTAAGTTTAACATTCATGGAAATCCATATCTCATATTCTGCTGTGCTACCTTGTCCATGTTTAGTTTAAGTGCTTTCTATGACAGATTATTGATGAAGAACAATTTTGAGAGGGAAATATTAAATCCCACTTATTTAGCAAAATTGCACTTCTCATGGAAGCTGAAGGGAAGATCTGCACAGCCCTCAAAGTAAGCTGCAATAGATCCATATACCTTCATATTATGTTTGGTTACCAATAATGCCAGGCTGCCCTTGCCACATATACAAGCTATAGTACAACACTAGCATTAGGTTTTTCACCATCTTGTGTAACACCATCTTAGTCCCTCTACACTGGGCTGTGAAAGCACTACTGCGAAACAACTGCAGGAGAAGAAAATATCTGGGTTCAAGATGTGGCCTTTTTTGTTACTATTTCCTATAAAATAATTGTTGTGGTGAAATTATTTGACAGAATTCATGCTCTTTTCTACAACACTACTGACAATATACTATGAATATACTAATAAATAATAGAATCATAGAATCATTCAGGTTGGAAAAGACCCTTGGTGTCATGGTTTGGCCTCAGAAGGCAACAAAGAACCACATGTCGCTCACTCGGGGCCTTCCGAGCACAGGAAAGCACAAGAAAAAGGCAAAACTCTTGGGCTGAGACAAAGGCAATTTAACAGAACAGCAAAGATAACACAAAAACAACAATAACAGTGATAGAGAGATATAAAAATGTGATCACGGAACCACCACTCCCCCCATCCCCCGACAGGACCAGGGACACCCCAGCCCGTTCCAACTGGCAACTTCCTGCCCACTCCTGGCAGCTCAGGGAGGGCGTGGCTCACATGGGATGGAATACTTATAACCCCCAGTCGGGGGAGAATTAACCCTATCCCAGCCGGAACCAGGACACTTGGGATCATCAAGTCCAACCATCAACCCCATTCTACAAAGTTCTCCCCTATACCATATCCCCCAACACCACATCTAAACTACTCTTAAACACATTCATGGATTGTGGTGACTCCACCACCTCCCTGGGCAGCCTATTCCAGTGTCTGATACTATAAATATACTGTAAATATTCTAATAATTGACAAGATATACTCAGTATAATTTCCATTTATGTAAGGAACACTTTTTCTAAACTGTCTAACTGTCTCAGTTTGACATAAAAGATCAATATTTTTAATAATGAGGAAGCTTCATTTTTCTAAGGAATAAATCTTTTAGCAGTTCATTCTTGCATTGAGATGGTGTTACTTTTATTTTTTTTCTCTTTAAATTAAAGTTCCTGTGTGATCATTAAGCCATAACCTATTATGCTGGTTTTATAGACACTTTTGGAAGTGTTTACTCCATGCCCCCATACTTGTATAGTTTTCCAGTGACAAGTACTATTTATTTCTATGTTGGATGATATCACTTTCTCTTGAAGGTCAGAGAGCATGTTTACACTATCCACATGAAACTTCTGGGAATAGCAATGAACATTTTACATATAGATGAAAGACCCATGAGGAAGATTTGAGATTAAGATGGGGTGTTAATTCGTTGCAAGTCCTGGTTTGAGGTAAAATGGAACCAATTTTCTGATTTATAATTTTACTTTTTAGCTGGGCCTTGTCTAACTGACTGAAGTCTGAAATTAACACCACATTGTTCAGNTATTTTAATTAAAGTAGTTTAGTTCTTTTTCTAAACTCGTAAATCTCCTTATCTCTTCCTCTCCTCTCTGAGGAGAAAGTGGGAGGAGGACCATCTGTTGTTCCGATTGGCCAATTCGTCCAAAACCATGACATTGGACTATAAAAGTTTTGTGCAACCCTGTCATAAGTTCTGTGTACAGTTCTGGACTGAATGATTAGGAGGATGCAGCAGAAAAGATACAGAGGAGGATCATGAAGATTATTAATATGATTGAGGCTCATAAAAATCAATAAAATGGTGATTAAGATGAAAATGGAAAAATTTTGCATCAAATTAGAGATAGCAGACACTCAATAAAACCTGTTATTGTTAAAGGAGGTAAAAGGATTTCTTTAGAGATTAGGTAGTGAACTTCTGGAACTTCCTGCTACAAGGCAGTTGTGGAAGCAGACACAGTTGCAGCAGATTGAAGAAGTCATGGTCCACAGCTCCATGAGTAATAAATAAAAAGAATAAAGTGGTATTTTATTACCTCCTACTATCTCTAATGCAATAATTGTGGAATAGGGGTGAACTCAAAAATCTGGCAAGATCTGAGCACTTTCCCTAACTGGCATGCCACTGTTGAGGCAGAACATGAGGCTAAATAGATTGCTGATCTCACCAGCAGCACATTTCTTAGATCCTCATCACAGCTTTTCTTGTAATGTAAAAAGGTACGTTAAAATAGGCAATTTAGAGCATTTGCAAATTGCCTAAAGCCTAGATTACATTCACCAACTGATTAAACTGTAAACAGTTAATCATTTCTGCTGTCTGTTCCTTCTCTTGAGCTATTACAAAAGCTTTACAAAGCTTGGTTTCTGTATGGTTGTTTTGGGTTTTTTTTTAATAAAATCTTTATAAAAACACCTCAGAACAGAAACTAGATTTGTTAATTTAAGAAGGATATCTATTTTCCAACAAAGATAACTTCTACAAGATGTCTAATTCATACAATTTTGATTCCAAGCTAGGTTTTTTTTGTCTTTTGTTTGTTTGATTGGGTTTTTTTAATTTTCTGGGTCTTCTGTGTCCTTAAACAAAGACTTTGGTAAAAAGATTGAATCCCTTAATAGGATGGATTTTTTTTTCATTAAACGTCCTTTTTTGTGGAAATCAAAACATGGAGAAGAGTGAAAGAAATTGTATTTTGTGAAGTTGAGACAAGGATAAGGAGTTCATCTCAGAGTATTTTCCAGTACCCTCATTAGAGTGTAGCCAGTGCTAATGGAGGTTGAACCTGGGCTCACTACCAATGGGACTGAAAATTCATTGTGTGCTCTCAGGTTGATGCATATGAGCATAAAAGAGCCCAGAGCTACTCAGGGGTTTTTTTAAGATGTCCTTGTCGTCCATTTGCAAAGTCTCTACTGCCCAGAAAAAAAACAAGTCACTTTAGCATGATAGTGGAAATGTCAGTGGACTGTCTGTATTGCTTTTTCATAGGTTTGAAAAAAACCTTTTGACCACGTCACACCTCACATAAGTAACTACAATACTACTTGTGCAAATGAAGGCTGGAAATACTGCTGAATGATGCAGTTTGCAAAGCTTAGTTTTCTCTGTAAGTCTTAAATAGTAATGTTTCCTGCATCCTGTTCTTGAAATATTGGCCATCAGGCACTGATCCTAATCTTCTGTCTAATCAAGGTACAGGAACCATGCCTGTGGTGAGTCATCTGTCACAGAGTTCCATTAGCAGATTTCACATATTGACTAGTAAAAGAAGTGTTCACTTTCCTGAGATTGTTAACAATCTATAAGATAATATACAATATGTCTACAATTGCCATTAATGGAAGATTGATGAGGATAAGCCTCATTTGTAACAAAGCTATTGGTTTGCAAACACTTCATAAATAAAAGACAATCCTGACTCAACGAGCAGCTCCTAATGAGTATTTCAAACTTTATTGATGGCAAGAAGTGAAGTAATAACTACTACGAAGTAGTAATGTTGTTTTAGCTGTATGGTTTAAAGATGGAACAATCTTCTTGTGATCCTACCTCAATAAACTCTCCTTGCTAAATCAACACTGTTTTATGATGTTTTAAGGCATATTTTCTGATTTCAGAACAAAAGCAATCAAAACTATGAAGTGCAGGTGTCAACCCTCTTGTGTTTACAGATCTATGCAGGTCCAAGAAACATAGATGCACGATATCTGTATGTATGAAAAAATTGGCATTTGTATCATTTGTCAAGATGAACTTTGTTGATGGATGTGGAAATGCACCCAGTTAATATTAAAAAGGATTAAAAAAAAAAATAATATAAGCAGTCATTTTAACACTGTAATGGTGTCTATACTTGTGCTATTGAAACCAGAATTATTTTAACATCCATTTCATTGATCCTTCACTTAATTGTTAATGCTTTGGCAAAGTTTAATAATTCATCTTGTGTGTGTATTTATATATTTGACTGGGTATTTCTCTAACAGTTAAGTAGATACTTACTTAATTCACTTCATTTTTATTATGAATATAAAATTTAAATGTCTATGTTTTTTCCAATATTGTGAGAAACTGATAAACTTAATGTTGAATTTTTCACTGTTGAAAATTTTTTTTAGTGTCTCAGGGAACAAATGTATAGTAGTCTTCATCTTCAGTCACAGAGCTTCAACAGAATCCAGTACGAATTGCAGAAGCGTGTGAGGTTTTCCATTTTTATTTTTTCCATTGAGAACATCTCAGTTGCATTTATGTAATTCTGCTGGATGCCAGAATGGTTCTTTTCTTGTTGCTCATCAAAACATTTATCTTTCTGAAAAAAGGCACAACTTCAGAATAATTGTAAGAAATGGAATAACCATTACTATCTTTTCACTGAGTGGGACAACAATGTTATAATAGACCTGATTACTAATTGCTTTATAGCCTAATTTCTAGCTATTTGAAGGAAGGTTTATGTTAATCAGCTGCTCAAGCAGGAAATAATTGTATATAGTCACTAAAGGCAACTATTTTCCCCAGTCATAAGAAATATTTATTATATAAGAAGTCTTTAGAGAATAAATGTATTCTCTCTCTTACTTAAAATAATTTGTGAACCTGTTTACATTTACTTCTTGTAAAAATCTAATGAAAAATAAAATGAGAAGTGATTTTCCATTTTTTATAGGAAACTTATAAGACATGCCTTCACTAATTCTTAAATAATCATCAGGCAGATCTTTATTGAAGTTGCCTCAGTTGCCTATTTTCTTTTGTTGACACCACTTTTACTATTTTTCTTTTTTTTTTTCTTATTTTACTACTAAGTTTCTTTAGCTTGTGTTGTCTTTTTATTCATCTCGTGAATTTCACATTTTCAACAGCTTGCTTTCAGTATAATATATAGTAATTTTATGTGCACTTAGGAACAAATTCTTACTGTTAAAAGTCGGGTTAGACCCAGTGAAGTTAATGTGCCTGCTATAATGTAGCTGGCTGGGGTTCTGGTTCATGATTCCAGGAGAGTCACAGTTTGCTGAAAATATGTGGTTATAACAATGGCGACAAGATCACATATTTTGTTGAACATATTTATTTTCTGTATTACAGTTCATGTTCAACAAACTCCATTTCCCCTTGGCCAGATGAGTCAAGACAGCTCTTGTAAAGGGAACAGATCACAAAACATACCTTTGAGAACTCTGTCTGTTATTGAGCCTCAACAGTCCATGAGAATATGCCTCAGGAGAGATTAAAATCCAGTTTGGTTCTCATTGGCCTAGGGTGTGATACCATCAGCCATTTCTGCAATTTGATTTCTCCATTGCCAGCTGAGGAATATTTTTGAACTATTCTTCCTTCCCCTGCTACAAGCTGTGCTTGTAGCACAACACAGTGTTTATTTGCCTAATGACTCTTATCAGAACAGGAAAAAAGTACATAGTGTATTTATTTCTTTATTTAGATCAAACTGTTGAAGAAGCACTGAATTTTTTATGCCAAAGAGGACTTTAACTTTTGGACTAATCAAGGTCAGTGAAGCTGGCTGCAGGAAGGGGGAGATGCAAGGAGAGAGCAAGAAAAGAGAAGTAATTGTGTCCAAAGAAGCACAATACTGTTTATGTCCCAGAGCAGGACAAGACCAAAAGGAAGGACACTGTAGTGGAGAAGCTACAGTATCAGAATCAGAAAGTGTTGAGACACCTGAGGGCAGCAGATTGCTGAACAGACAGAGGAGACAGCAGACTTTACAAGAATTTGATGGAGGCAAAAGGCCTCT
This sequence comes from Rhinoptilus africanus, assembly GCA_013400135.1. Lineage (NCBI taxonomy): Eukaryota > Metazoa > Chordata > Aves > Charadriiformes > Glareolidae > Rhinoptilus > Rhinoptilus africanus. Next base: position 190,991 of record VXBO01002029.1, read on the forward strand.
AGGATGCAATTGAAAAGACCTTCACTCATGGAGAGGGAAGAAGCTTCCAGTACCAGATGACTTAGGTTTTCATTATGCACCTAAAACTACATCTTTGCACTGACCTTAGCTATGTAAGACAAAATGAGTTACAAGAAAGAACTCTGTTCCTTTCCACTGTTTAGTTAAAATTGTAACCTATCTATTAATTCATGTTCTCATCTTGATTTTTTTTATCTGTCTATCCTGTAAGCGTGAAGAACACAATGAGAAATTTTGTACACTTTGTTATGCCATGAGAGATTAAAGTTAAGATTTAAATGAGTTTATTAATGGTCTTTATTCAGTATTTTCTTCTAGGGAACACAGTATCAAATAAGTTGTCAATGACGTGACATGAATAATACAGTGCAAGAAACAAGTTCATGAACAGTCCTAAATCTTAATTCTTATGCTCAGCTGCAAAACAGATTGTGTCTGTCTTGCAAATAAGAAAAACCTACATTTGTTGGACACATAATGAATTAATAACTCAGCAAGTCTTAAAGAAAACTGAGTATCACAATTTGGTTTGAAGTAGTCTGTGTTCAAGAGAGAGAGGTATTTTATTGTGACATATCTCATGTTGCAAGAAACACCTTTTCATTTACAAACATGTTTACTATCATTCCATATTGAATGCCACACAAAAGATAAACTGGTGAGGTGGTGGGATAAACTCTGAAGTTGTCAGTGAAGTTGAGAAAGGCAGGATAGAAGGTCCGTTGACTTATATTGTTCAGGCAGAAAAGACAAAAGTTTTATGGCAGTTAGAAGGAATAAATAAATCAAAAAGCCTCAGTTTTGTTGTAAGGCCTAAAAGAGAGATATATATAAGGCTATCTGAAAATAAAGGCATGTTTTGAAGTAAATATGGAAATAAATGTTTCGATTTGAGATTTTTGAGGAGTGGGATCACCTGTTTCTTGGAGAAGGGCTAGGAAGAGGGGGAGTTGAGATATACATCCTACGAGGATATCTGTTATCACTAGGAGATCACTGTAGCCTTAGCTGAGAAGATGGATCACATGCAGGAAGACTGGAATAAGTGTAGAATGCTCTGGTCAGTGCAAGTGCTGCCTTCATCTTCAAGGGACAGACCCAGACACGGACGGATTTCAAGCTATGCTGTGGATTTAATAAAAGCAGAGATGTATGAATGGAGAACTGAACAATAAAGTATCTGCTAAGTTTCTTGGAGAAATTCAATTTTGTCCATGTCTACAGCTTCACAGATGCATCTGTGCACAGATGCATCACAAGGAGAGGTGAATTATGCCAAGCAGCAGCAGGAGGAACTGAAAGTAAGAAAACAGGAGCTCATAGGAAGAAAAGGAACAATATCCTGTGTGATGGATTTCCTGAGAAAAAGAAATAGGCATCTCTGACTTAAAAATCCACTTGAATCCATCCCACATAGAAGAATAACTGTAGCATGTGGACAAGCTTGGAAACAGGACTTGCCACCATCAGTAAAACATGGAGATGAAAGCTCAGAGCTGTTTGTTGTTCAGCCTGTTGTTGAGACAAACACACTAAAAGCTTGTCTGACTAAGATTTATGCTGAGGTGTCAGCAAATGGAAACTTCAAACACAGGACATTATTGAAATGTAAAATTAACAGAAAGAGCTGGTCTAGTTTGTAAAGTCTCTGTGTCATATGATCTGTTTCTCTGAATAAAACTGGAATAGGAGGTTCACTGAGGCACAGCGAGGGCAAGAACTCAATCTTATACCATAGACAGGTTTTTTTTTTTCATGTGAATTATCTCCTTTATATAGAAAATATCTCTTCAGAGGAAGGAGGAGACAATATAAAAACAGTATGAAGTCAACCTGGAGTCCAGTAACTAGTAACATTCCCCAGGAGTCAATACTGGGTCTAGTCCTGCTCCAGATCTTCATTGATGATATGGATGGTGGGGCAGAGTTTACTCTTAGTAAGTTCGCTGATGACACAAAACTGGGACAAGTGGCTGATATGCCAGAAGTTCATGCTGCCATCCAGAGGGACCTTGACAGGCTCCTCATGGAGTACAAAAAGGGGAATTGCAAAGTCCTGCACCTGTGGAGGAACAATGCCATGCACATACTGGAGGCCACCCAGCTGGAAAGGACCTGGAGTCGTGGTGGGCACCAAGATGAACATGAGGCAGCAATGTGCCCCTGCAGAAAAGAAGGCTAATGGTATCCTGGGCAAAGTGTTGCCAGAAGGTGGAGGGAGGTGATTTTTCCACTCTGCTCAGCACTGGTGAGGACACCCCTGGAGAGCTGTGTCCATTTCTGGGCTCCTCAGGACAAGAGAGTCTTGAACATACTAGAGAAAGTCCAATGAAAATTCATGAAGATGATGAACAGATAGAGCATCTCTCCTATCAGGAAAGGCTGACAGAGCTTGGGAACATTTAACCTAGATAAGAGAAGGCTCAGAAGTGATCTTTTTAATGTTACTAAATACCGTAGGGGAGGGTGCAAAGTGGACAGAGACAGACTCTTTTCAGTGGTGCCCAGTGTCAGGATTAGAGTCAATGGGCACAAACTGAAGCACAAGACGTGCCATCTGAGCATCAGGAAACACTTTTTTTTTACTATTATGTTGACTGAGGAGCCCTGGCACAGGTTGCCCAGGGAGGTTTTTGAGTCTCTAGCTCTACATGGTGCTGGACAACCATTTCTAGGTGGCGCTGCTTGAGCAGAGTGGTTGGATCAGATGACCTTCAGAGGTTCCATCCAACCTCAACCATTCTGAGGTTCTGTGATTCTATAGTACGTACACAAGGTCACGCCTGTTTTCTCCAGAAAAAAAATTATATCAGTAAATACATGTATCCATGCTGTGCTTGCTGTTAAAAGGACAATGGCATTATTTCCTGCCTCTTCATCTAATCTCTAGGCCTGAAACCAGCAGACTGGATTCTTTAAGAAACCCCAAAACAGAGAACTGAAGTTGCAATGAAATAACCAGTGGCAACCTTACTGGTGTTTAAAAAGGGAAAACTGAAGGCTGATTAGGGCAACTTTCCAAGGTCTCATGACTCGGCTTGCATAGTTTCCTTGCCTACACAATATACTTGAAGTCTTTTGAGAATAAAATAGAGATGAAAACTTGGTGAGAAAAATCATGTCTTTGCAACAAATTGTAACAGTTCCTGAACTAAGTTGAAAATTCACATGTTCATTGTATGTCTAAATACCAAAAATCTCACATAATATTATGCTTTTAGAAAGGAAAATTATCTAGATTTAACTTCAAAAACATTTGTGTTACAATTATTAGTGGAGGTGTGGATCAATTGTCTTTTCTGTCTTATGCATAGTGTATAATCATTTCTTCATGTTATCTCATAGAATTGCATGCAATTATTTATCCCAAATATTTCCTTCAACAGTAGCTTATGAATATTTCTTTTTAAAAATAATCAATTTCAGTATTACAAACTGCTAGGAAATATAAATAGCATTACTGTGTAGAACTGCATGTCCGTGATCCAAAGCAGAACAAGAAATAATTTTGTCTGCCACTTATTTAAAAAAAACCCAACCATTAATCCTTAAAGAATAATTTTCTACTAGCAATGAGTAGAACACAAGACCCTTTTACATTACAGTAACCTAAGTAAAACTTGAAAGTTAGGTATCATGTCATTTGCTCTTACAAAATTGTTATAGTACTCTGATGTCATTTTTTAAAATGTTTCCTGTGAAGAGTAAATATTTCAAAAAATGTAATATTGATATGCATTCAAATGTTTCATATTGTCATATAATGGAAATAACTCCCGTCATTCAGACAAAGGCGTTCAATGAATATACTCAGTCCCATCCTTCCTGTAAAATTGGCACAACTGTCCATGAACAGTGAGTTAATAGTATAAACAAATCTACCCAGGCATCTACCCATCTACCCATTAGCATCAGCAACAGAACTATCACAGCAGGAAAAGCAGAGACTTTGGGAATAAAACAAGAAAATCCATATAATATTTTCCTCTCTCCTTGGACTCTATTTTTCACAAGTAGGAGCCGTTTCCAGTAACACAGGTTTAAGATGAAGCATTGACACAGGAGTAAGAGAATATCTTTCTTCCCCTGTCTACTCCATTCTTTTTTCTTTGGCTGTTTTCATTGGTCTCTCTTCACATATGAAAGGTATATTAAAATTAAGGAACATTGTTTGTTGACTTTTTATTTGCTATAGTGGGAAATAAAGTAGAACATGTTAGTGAAAAGAGATATAGGTAAGCAAGCTAGTCTGTCTCTATTTAGAATGAAATTTATTTTAGTATGGAAAAAATCTAAACTTTGTATGTCAGGAGGAAAGATTATTGCATGTGTGTGTCTGACATACATTTCTTATTTTGAGGGAGTCCAGTAGATAGTAAGTTTCATGTACAGAATGTATTTTTTCAGAATTGGCTTTATATTTTTGAGGCATAGATTTACAGATGAATGCAATGCTCCATTAGTCAGCATACTGAAAGCAGGAAGGTCAATGAACAGATATTGAACAAAATTACTTTGTCTGCAAAAATGGATGGAAATAATGTCCAAAATCAGAATCTAACCTATCCCTGTGTTGTATAATAGGGCTTCACTAAATCAAAGAAATACAAAACTCTGACTTTTTCCGACTTTATTTCCCTCTCATATTATTTGATCATTATTATCCCTTATTTATTTTTGAGAAAGGGCAAAAGTCTTGCACTGATACTTTTTTCCTAAGTGCTCCAATTCATAACAGAGCTATTCTGGCACCATTCTCTTCTTCCTATGATGCTATCATCCCTCTTGCCTTTCTAGCATGCACATCTGCAGAAGAAAAATCCGCTTTTCTGACTTCAGCTCTTAAACTGTTGAGAAAAATAGGATCTGTGTGTGACACCTAAAGCTCTCTGGGGAGATTTATTTGCTACCACTTTTTCTGCACTAAGAACAACAATAATTTGACAAATGTTGCAACTAAATTATTTAGCAGCAAATGATAGGACTTACTGGCACATCTAAGTTGGTACTTTGTGGGGTTTATCAAGTATCTGAATGAAGTCGCTCTCAATATTATGAATACCGCCATGCTTTTAAATTCTTCCAGAAGCAAAATCTAAAATACAAAGAAATATCAGAAAAATAGTGAACTGTAACCCAAGCACGTTGTTTTTTTCCATAATTTTTAGATTTTAGGTATAGTTGTCTGCATACTGTACATTAAGGTTTATTACCTGTGTCAGTCCTCAGCATGCAAACAAATCCTTCCATGTTATGAGTGGTGCCAAATTAAAAGCAGATAACACAGCAGTGGCATTAACCTTTGGTAGTGCATCATAGGTAGAGGAAATCTGACTGGCCAACTGCAAACAACATACCAACATACATATTAAAGTCGGACAAGGTGGTATTAGGAAAAATAGGACACCCTGGAAATTAAGTCCAGATTGAGGGTTTAAGATTGCAAGATACACACAAATGGAAAAGAAGAAAGAAGTTTGTGTATCACTTATGGTAAGGTGGGGGTTTTTTTGTCTGATTGACAGATTTCTGTTTTCCATTAAGAAATAGTTACCAGAAATGTTATTGCTTGAGATACAAGTTTCACAGAGTTCCACATAGAGAAACACAGAGTAATTCCCATTTAGACAGAGAATTTTAAAAAGAAACAATATATACTTTCTTAAAAACTTGTTTTTTCCATGATAAAAGTAGGATAATTGCGAAAGTATGAAAGCCTAAGATAAAAAGACCTCAAAATAGGAAAAAGTAATGGCTTTCTTTAGGAAACACTTTTTGTAAAGCATTTTCTAGCTAATTAAAAATAAAGTTACTGATGAATGAAGTTTTGTCAGTATTCCTCTCAAAAATCTGGCATCTGGGCTTTGAGCTAAAGCTTGTTGCAACCTAAAAATGTCTTGATTGAAAGTGTAAAACCTAACACCTGAACTGTACTTGTAAATCTTTTTCATCAAACTAAAAAAGAAAAATCCTGATATTGTCCTATGGCACACTCTAAACAGAGGTAAATGCTGAAATCACTGTTAAACAAGATTGTTCGCTCATCATCCATGCTGTCATCTTCCCAAATACAACTTTGCCACTGAATGTCATCAGGAAGCATGAAAGCCTTTCTGGAGTCCAGACACCTTCTGCTCCATGAACAACAATGCCTCAAGATGCTCAGTGCCGACTGAGTAATTTCATAGCCGTTACTCCATTTTCAAGAAAGAGGCTGTTAAGGTACACATGCAGGTAGTGAATCCTGACCTATGGCTCCACCAACAAGGTAACTACCTGAAAAAAGACAGGGTGCTACAGGTAAAAAAAAAAGAGAGCAATGTACTTGTATATACCCTGACCTGTGGTATTACCAAGATAGCCACATGAAAACAGCAGGACACTGTACACAAAAGAAAAGGTCTGTTAGTTTGTCAAAATGGTGACCAAGAAAGAAAGGTGAAGGACAGACTGTAGAGCAGGACTATATTATACATCATGCAGGATGCTCTAACCACACTCCCATGTGAGTAACTGACGTCCCTCATCAGGGCTTTTGGGTGCTCTCCCAAGAACTGGCAAGGGAGCACCTCAAGTGTCTGGACTGAACATCAGACATCCTAGCAGAGGCAGTGGCACCAAATGTCTTAGCCCTTCAGCCTATCAGGCTTCAAAATCTTAGGCAGTAAAGGTAATAAAGCTATTCTGAACAGCCAAAATACCCCACAACACTGTGTACCTGTGCACACAATGCCCCGGAGGCTCCCATGTTTCAAATAGATATGAAGGGGCCTTATGTGAACCCTAAGGTTAACAAAAGCAGTTTAACTGTGCTAGCGTGGCACCAACCTGAGTTAAATTTGCTCTGCTGTGAAGAAACACAGTAAGACTACCAAAGGCACAACCTGATCACAGTAAATCTTACTAGGCAGCACCTCCTAGCAGCAACAGAGAAGTTAGACACATTTGAAAAGAAAAAGTAGAGTAATTCCCTCACACAATAATGCAGATTTCCTCTATAAGTAGGTTTATATTCTTTTTCTTTTACTTTTTATGGCTAAGTGCTTCTGTTCCTTAAGTCAAAGTGCATCTGAAAATAAAGGGAACCATTACGTGGTGTTTTTTCTCTAAAAGGTCAACAGTTCTTCTTCATTATTCCAGAATAAGGGTTACCATCTGTCATCAGTTTTACTTTGATGTAATAATAGATAAATGATCTTTATGTACCTACATATTCAGCGGTGTTCAGAGCAGTTAAGAAACTTCTAATATTACATATAAGGTTCATTTTCAGTATGAAAAAGAAATATGAATTGGTCATAATCATAAAGGATTTGCCAGACTCAACTAGAGTGATATTATAGCAGTATTTCATAATGCAAACTTGCAGAAGTGTTATCCATAGTCTCTCTCTCTCCGAGATGGAAACATTGAGGTAAATAGGGACAAATTCATCAAACTGTAATCAGACAATTGATTATGAGTGGTAAGACTTTGCAAATATTGTAGAAACAATAACAACAAAACCAACAACCAGAGTAATAAGAATACTGTTAAAGTCATTCAATACACTGCAAGAGTGCCCAACGAATAAGATATGTAAATAACACAGAGACAGATTTTTTCGTGCCACAATACTTAAAGTCAGCTGCAGTGTGAATGCGAGGTGATGGAGGAAAGTTGCAAGTTACTACACCTTCACAGCAGAGAACAATCACTGAAAAATTTGTTAGCAAATATCAAGAAGGGAAAATTATAGCTCTGTTAACACCATCCTTTTAGTATCTTGGTTAATGCAGGTCTCGATTTCTTCTATTCAACAATACTTTGCCCCTCAAATACTTACAATGTTTAAAAGGATAGTGTGCCTATTTAAAGGGTAAAATGCTAACACTTGTAGCATTCTGTCTCAGTGTACAGATGGTTTTAAGCAAAGTTTGTACCATAATAACAGGTTTCATCCAATTGCAAAAAATATTGTTTCATCAATGTTATAAAAAGTGATCTCATGGTTGGTATGTTTTTATAAATACTACAGCATTAAGTTTGTGTAATCTGTTTCATGATACTCATCTAAAATCTTGTTATAGTCAGTGAAGATCCTGTTGATTCTGTGAACAAAAGTTAGATATTGTTGAGCAATAACTAACATTTTTTTTACTGAAGCAGCTCAACTAGAGTCTAGGTGATCCTTCTTCACAGGATCTCTTCTAACTATAATAGCAGCTGAGACACTATGGCTACACCTGCATTAGCAAGCCGTGCAAAATGGGAAGAGTGGATGTGCAGAGCAGGAGAGGGGGTACCAAGGATCTGATGCCCACATTATAGATATTATTGTTTTTCATTTGTATCGCATGATCTAATCCCATAAACTGAATGTATTTGCAGCTAGTGTATTTCTAGGTGAGTCCCTGGAGTTTCCATTTTGAGCTTTCAGGTCTTGGAGTATAGAACTGAATCATATCCTGGGTTCAATTCACTGCTCTAAAAATAAGCAACATGGCACCATTCCAGATGCTCTTGGAGGTCCACCTGGCCTCCAGTTGCCATTGCAAAATATCCTAGGCCTCCTGCAGCACCTGTGTTTTCTCTGTCAGAACCGATGTGGTTCTTTCATGTATCCTCAGGTGTCTCACAGTGATACTGAACACTTTTATAGGAATCACTGAATTAAGGCATGGGTTTCTGTATATAAAATGGGGAAATAAGGTGGAGAGCAATTGTGTCTAGCTCACTCTTTTAACAGCTTGATGCTTCCTAATATTTTAGTGGGCTGCCTATGTGGCAATGAAGCATTCCTTTAGGGCACTTCTTCCACTGGCTACAATAATCTGCAGTTTTTCACTAGTTCTGAAGAAAGAACTGCATAGACTCCTGAGAAAATACCATGGATTAATACAGAAAATAGAGACGTTTACTGAGAAATTTTAATCAGCTAAAGACTCTATATTATAGATATATGATATTTTCCTATTTGAGGGCATATACTGGGATATTAATGAAGGTCTGGCACAAGGTTCAGTATGTACCAGAATTGAGTGAACTAAACTGAATAGGAGGCGGAATGAAAAATTTTAGATTAACGGGGAAAAACTATGTATCTTATTACAGGGAAAGCAAAGACTAAATGCAGAAAACCTGCTCCCTCTGCAAATAAGATGTCTGTACAGATTTAATAACACGGACATCATGAATCCAGTCCTATACGTATCCCAGCAAATATATATTGAAATGAGTTATTTTTTTGCTTGTTTTAATTATGACACAGATATGGGTTTCAATTTAATATATTGCTGAATATAAACTACATATTCTAAAAATCAGAACCTATTTATGGTCAAGAATGGAACGTGTTCTGTATCCCAGGAGTCACAAACCAATTAAACAAAAATGGAAACAAATAAGGATTCCATGTTACAAAGGACAGAAAAAACTCAATCAGGATAAAGTAATGAGCAGAATCACAATTTACTTGTACTCATCTCTAGCAAGTGAAAGTTGCCTACTGAGAATATAAATAAGGCAAATCAAATACCTCAAGATGTATCTGAAGAAATTTTTGTCTTATCAGATAATGAACTTGGGGTTTGTGATGAGAATGCTAATGAATTCATTTGTAATGTGGATAGCAATAATAAAGATAAAGTGACTCTGTTGGAAAGATGTATCCCATTCTTTGTTAATGTCTAATCAGAAATTAGAGACATGGAAAAAAAACATTACGAAAAGTCAGATATCTGATTTAATAACATAAACATACAACTTTGAAAGCAAACTTTAGTAATATCAATACTCAGATGCTAAAAGACAAATATAAGACATTAACTATTAGAACTCAAACTTATTTCTCCAGCTCAAAGGTAATTTATTTAGAATGTGATCCTGTGAATTTTTGCAAGGGTAAAGTTCTACACAGGCATATATTCAACATCAGGCATTTTTATACGAGACAAATTTATACAACTATTGCTTGTGTCCAAAACCTCTCATTGTTTATCTGAAATCTGCCACAGATCACACAGGTAGGATTCAGTAAGACTGAAAAGCAGATCCTAGCCTGCTATGCTGAAACCCTCAGCTCCCTTCTGTATCACTCTGGACAGATCTACAACCAGAATCATCTTTGACTTTAATCTTTATAACTTGTCAAGTCCATTCTTTCCTCATTTAATATAGCTAAGATAGAGCCTTTTCTAACTGTCTGTATAATTATAAATTTTACTAAGCTTGTATCATTTTACTTTTGACTATGGGAACATCTTCCATGGTGGTCTACATACGCAGTTGTCCTTGTGGTAACCATTCAGAATACTGCAATAAAATAATTTTTCTGGTTCAGAATAACCTTATTTCTTCTCTGACTGTCTTTCTAATGACTCATTTTCTCCATCATATAAAAATATGTGTTGGGTCAGCCTTATCTAAAGGCCAAAATGCCACCCAGCTGCTCTCTCACTGTCCTTCCTCAATAGGACAGGGGGAGGAAATGTGACGAGAAAGCTTCTGGGCCGAGATAAAGGCAGGGAGATTGCTTACCCATTGCCATCATGGACAGAAAAGACTCAACTTGGTGAAAATTAGTATATTTATTGTCAATTAAAATAGGTGGTAAGAAACAGAGAAAAACATTAAAACAATACCTTTCCCCATCCCTCCTTTCCCAGGCTCACCTTTACTCCTTCAATCCCAACTCCTTTACTTCCCACCTCCCCCCCACCTCACTCAGCACAAAGGGGATGGGGAATGGGGAGAGTTAAGGTAGACCATAACAGTTCCTCTCCTTTTCACACTTTTCCCCTGGCCCCAGCAAGTGTCCTTCCCATGGGCTGCAGTCGTGAGGATAAATAGCTCCAGCATGGGCTATCCCATGGGGCTGCAGGGCAAACTCTGCTCCAGCACCTGGAGCACCTCCTCTCCCTCCATCTCTGACATCAGTGCTCACACTGCTGTT